>CAJNOJ010000076.1:402497-413442 GCA_905250025.1 Adineta ricciae
TCTGTAAATCTTTGGCCAGCTGTTGAGATTGTTGCAGTTGTTTCTGCAAGTCAGTACGTTCTTTTTTCCATACAGTATCCAGATCTTTTCGTTGACGTTTTGTTACTTTGGATAATTGTTCTTCCAACTAAACAAAGAAGATTTCTTTCGACATCACCGAACATTTGTCTCGTTTACTTCGTTAATCTTTCCCGTATATTCAACTCGTTGTATTTCCCATTGTTGCTTATCGATATTATATTTATTTTGTTTTTCTTGACTGTGAAGTTCAAGATCATATAATTTCTGACGGAGACGATCAACCGCATTCTGTAGTTCAGATTTCAATTTGATACTTTCATCGTACTATAACCAAAAGAACGTCGTGAATTTTTCTAAAGACGAATTACTCAATTACTTTGCGTTGTTTTTCGGCCATGTCTGTTTTCAATCTTGCCCATGCATGTCCATCAGCATCGTATTTGACTTGTAATTCTTTGTATTTCTTTTCCAGATCTTTGATGATTTTCAGTAATTCATCCTTTTCATTGTTGGATTGATTCAGACGAAGTTTATGCGATTCTATTTCAGCATCAATGATCTGTTGGCGACATTCCGCTTTCACGCGCGCAATTTCATCTTCTACGAGTAATGATTTTGGTCGTTCCTAAACACATCATATTCAATACACACAAATTGTCATCTATCGCGAACAAACCATTGATACAAAAAATAAAATAGTCACAACCTGTCACTACAATCCTATTGTACGTAATTACTGCTCTTTCATCTGTTCATGGGACAAATATGCTACTCGAAAGTGTCATTTCTCATCGACGACATGTGTTGGATGATTTATACAGAACTCGTAATATTAGAAGATCGTAAGTATTGCTCAAACAGATGGTTCTCAAACGAAGACAAGACTGTGATAGAGGACAGATGTGACAAATCTAGTTTATCGAATTGCGAGAAGAAACATTTATCTTTGATAAAGATCATCGAAATTGAATTAGTGAGAGATATTTTTGTTGAGATGCTGATTTCATTCTTCGATAGCTAACTTACACTTTGTTGATTTAATCGTAGAGTTTCCAAGTCGTATCGTAACATTTCTTTTTCCATATTTAACTTGTCCATTTCTTTGGCCATGGATGTAATTTGTTCTTCCAATTGTTTGCCAAGTGTGTAATACTTCTCTTCTAATTCACGTAATTCCATTCGATGCTTTTGGCATTCTTTCACTTTAGTTTCAATAATATCTTCCTTTTCGATAATTTTCATCGATAGTTCATTGACACGTGTTTGTTTTTGGTCAAGTTTCTTTTCGAATGTAACGATCGATTGACGTAATTGTTCAACGTGTCGAGTATCTTGTGCTTGTTTAGCGTTCAATGCTACTAACCGTGTGTTCTCTTTTTGCAATTCATTATTGGCCGTTTTCTGCTGTTCAAGATTCTTCTCCAATGTTTGAGTCGTTGTAATTTGAGCTTTCAATTGCTCTTCGACTTTTTTCGATGACAACTGTATGTTATCGATAGTTGTTTGTAATTGATGACAGATCTGTTGAGTATCTTCGAGTTCACGTTTAGTATTATCGAGTTCTTCAAGGAGTGTACAAGTATCACTGGCATCATAAGTTAAATTTGTTAATCGATAGCGGATTTTATCGAGAACTTCTTGTTTATTTTGGATAAGACTTAGAAATTCATTTGCTTGATGAACAATTGTCGATGTTTGTTGATTCGATTTGCTAATTATTGTTGAAACATCTTCGACCTAATAAAAAAAATACAAAATTTTTCTTAGTATTTTCTTTTCCTCTTCATTCAGGACACAAATCTTGGCCTCACTGATTATTTTCGCTCATCTTATCCCATCAAATGCGCATATTAATCATCTTATTCAGATATGACTGATCTCACTCAAACTTTCTTTTTCGAGTAGTCCGCTTCCACTTCCATTGCATAATGTTTAAACAAGCGTATTCTTTTCTTGTCTGAAGAAATCAGCCTAGAGCTGCTAAACAACTTGAGCATGATGCAAAATCCATTACATCCATTTCTTCTGAGAAGAAAAGCTAATTTCACACATGAATAGATTAGATAAGAAATAACATACAGGTGCTTGTTTACTCCATCGATTGGGTCGTAGAGATTGTTGTAGATCAGTTAGAATCTTGTCGTCGAGTTTGTTTTCTTTGATGAACGTGATTAGATTGTCTAGAAACGAGAGAACGAAAAAGTGAAATTGTGATTTGCGTGAAAGAAAGAATTCTCTTACTAATTTTATCAGTAAATAATTGAAGATCTTCGTTAATTGCATCACCAACGTTTTGCTTCGATTGTTCATCGAGTTTAACCAAAAGAGTTTCTTTTTCCTGGAAGAGAAAAGAAAAACAGTAGAAAAGAAAGATTCGCCAGTGAACTGTTTTACCAAAACAGAATTGTTCAGTTCGTCTTCTAATCTGAGCAACTTATTTTTTAATAAACGAATTTCGTCAAATGAAGCATCTAATTGTTCTCGAAGATTTCCTCCTCCGTCAACACTCACACCACGCCGTGATCGATTTCCGTCATCATTGCCATGATTATTATTGTTACCATTGGACGTTCTGTCAACACTTCGACTACGTTGTTTTAATATCTTATATTGAATGCGCAATTGAGAGATTTCATTATCACGACTGGTAAGATCTTGTTTAAGTTGAGTCATTTCATCATTAAGTATGGAAATTTTTTGTTGATATGCATTCATTAAGTCTGAGATATCATGTCCATTAACATTCGTCGATGATTTCAAATAAAGATTGGTTTTATTTACATTTGAATTGAACCATGCTAATTCTTCCATGAGAACATATTCTCGAAAAAGTGATTCGTATAAATGAACAGATAATTGCCATGAANTGCCATTTGATAATTAACGTTTTTGAATTATCAACGAGAGTATAAGGAAACAATCAAGCACGATAATAGGATATCGATGACACCGAGAAACTAACTATCAGTAATGCTTTTACTAACATCATCATTGATGAAGACCGAATTGTTCAACAATATGTTCGTCTCTTTCTTTTTTTTTCTCTCTCTCGCTCTTCTTCTTACTTTTTTTTTTCTTTTTCTCTTTCTCTCTGCCTAATAAAATCTATACCAAAAATACGACAATGCACAACTAGCTGTATGAGAAAGAAGAATATGTAGACGAAGAAGAAGAAAAGGAATAACTGTACAATACGCACACACGTACATACATCAAATGGTTAAAGCACAAAAAAAAGGGAGAGGAGAACGCGGCGAGTTCTTTTTTTTCTTTTCTCACTCTTATATTCGTCTTTCTCACTTTGGTGCCAAAGTGTGTACAAGAAAGAGAAGAAGAAAAAGACCATATACGCGCTCGATACCACCGTGTATATAAGGAAGATAATCAAGTAATGAAAGAAAGGACGAAGAAGAACAAGAGGAAAGAAAAAAAATATGCTTTGCATATACATAATGGAGGTTATCAGGCATTTTTCTTCGTTTTTTCTCTGATGCTTTTACCAATTACCAGCGTCGAGCGATATTGGAAATGGTTCCAAGATGATGATGATGATGATGAGACAAACAAACCGGAGACATCGATGTACATATCAGCCTTCCTGTTGCGCATTACTGAAGTTTCTTCTAACGATGATTATATTGTCGAGCCAATCGATGCGGTCAAGGCATGTTGTTATTAGTGTTTTAGTATCTGATGGTATGTTTCGACGTTGATCAAAAGCAATCTCTCGCTAAGTTATCGAAGTTGAATACATATAGATTATCAACGTCTATAATGTGTTCCATGTTCGCAATCAATAGTGTTAAAGATGTTCCCATTAAGAGCAAATTACGTCATAGGTTCCTTGGAGAAATTAGATCTGCGATAAATAATTATTCGATGATTTATTTTGATTTCCATGTTGACATTTGACTTTCATTGAAAATTGAGAAGAAAATCTATTATCCAAATATTTTCATACAAGAATTCTCTTCCTTTTGTTGATAAGTCTTGTTAATTCGATTACTAATCTTTCTCTCTCTCTCTCTCTTGACGAATTAGTAGAACAATATTTAGATTATCAAGTGTTAGAACTATCAATCATGAATCTATCCATCATCAAGAACTTTCCTATTCTATCGACTTATCGAACGTGATTTTCGTCGATGAAAGATTTCTTGCTTTATTTCTCTCGAGATAAATTATTAATCAATGCGATTCCATTATTGTATCTATGCATTATTGAACAGGATCGATTGCCATTGGATGGACAAAAGTGAGATTAAATATACATGAGAATCAATTACAATGAACTTGAAATAATTCGACAGGAAAGAAAAACTGAAAAATAGTTTGAATTGTGCTCGTCAGTTATGAATATTTCATGTGAATGAGATTTTATCGATGTTAATAGCTTTGGTAACTGATACGAACAAAGAAACTAAATGAGTAATGAAAAGTGACAAAGAAAAACAGGAACAGACTATGAAATAGTATAAACACTAATCAAAAATGGACAGAACGATTCCAAATGAACGTCTGTATCAATAACTATTCATTTCCTTTGACCATTCATATCTCATGATTACATCTACCTAGAGCGATAATTATTTTTTTATCTTTATTTCAATGTAATATCACTATCAGTTATAATATATCCCGATTGAATTTGCTCGAAATAAACCAGAGTGAATAACAAAAAGCGATGAAAGATCATTAGAAAAGTCTTTTCTTCTTCAGCTGAAAGCAGACATGTTTACAGTGATTGATACTAATATAACAAATAACTTTCTTCTTCCATTCATCATATTGTTTTACTTTCTTCATGTTGTTGATGTGTACGCCATGCTAATTTGGTATTTCGTCGAATGGCGGTAGTCAAAGCATACTAATGACGTGGAAAATATTCGAAATGGAAAGTGATTGGCTCAGCGCGATGATGTAGTAGAATTTGAAATTCGTGATAATGACGATGGTTTTGTACGTTGTAGTTTTAATTGCTGATTGAAAGTCGAGAAGAGAACGAATGGGTATTTGTGTACACATGAGTGTTCTGTTTGGTTTTGTTGTTGTGATTCATTGAATAAGAAATGAAATGATTCTTTTCAAAAAAAATCATACATCGCAAAAAGTGAATGAAGAAGAGAGAACTTGTCCTTAAAAATAAACAAATGTACAAGAGAAAAAGAAAGTGCTGAGGCGAGTTTCTTTTTAACAAAAGTTTATGAAATTCAGACAGTAAATAAATATTGAAATGATTATTCAAATGTTTGGATAGAAATTTATAGTTGATAGTTGGCTGATCGACTAGTAAAAGTACGTTGGCACATACCTAATCGAACGCATTGGCAACAAATCAATGAAAAGACGATGACAAGAAAGACGATGACACCGACAATAATACCAATGATTAGACCAGAATTCATATTCGGTATTACAGTTGATGGATCTAGAAAGACAGAGAATCGAATTTGTCTTGAAATCATAGTCTAAATAGTCACTTACTTGATCCGTTAAAATAAATTGTAGTAGTCGATTCAATAGCATTGACATTCAGTGAAATCGTATTACTCATCATTGTTGGTTCTGTTGTAGAACTAGTTGCTTCGTCGAGAATGGATGTTTCAACAATTTCTGAGGTGGCTGGATATGTTTTCGATTCTGTGATGGAAATTGATATGATCTCGGATGTACCATTTGATGTTGTGAGACGTTCAGTTGCGAAGTGAGTTGTCGTTTGAATAGAACTGCTTTCTACAGTATACTTATTCGTTGTCATAATGTTTGCAATAGATTGAGTGTTCATAGATACGGATAGCATATCACTTGTCTGTTCAGATTCAAGATCATCAGTCGTAACTAGAGTTGATGCTGTTGTATCTATCTGTGTACTTAAAGGTGCACATAAGGTAATATTCATATTACAATAGGAACTTTGCGTACAGGCACATTCTTGAGATGTTACGTCAGTACCGAGAGAATACATATAATAGACATACGTTTGTGCATCTATCAATGGATTTTCTGGATAGGCTTGTATAACTGGTTTTAAATCATGAAGTTTTTTGTCAAGAAATATTCCGTAATTTTCTTCGAGATATCCTGTTTGTACTATCACATTATCACTGACGCCAATAGTACATAAAACCTTGTGACTATTGACATAATTATTACAAGTATCTTGATTGATCAATGAATGTTCGTAACAAGCTTCAGATACTTCGGATGTTTGATTACATTCAATTGTGTCACTTAATACAGGCAAGGGTTTTGGCAAAAGGCTAACATTAAATAGATTTCTATTGGCAATTTGACATGTTTCTAGATCTAAATTGCAATAATCCGAAGCACATATGCATAAAGTCATTTGATCGGCGGTTTCATACGACATTGGGTTGCATATGCCTGTTCCGATATCTGATGTTTCCGAGAAACCTTCACATTGCCGTGTAGCAATCAATCGACGAAAAACATTCATGAACCACATACCATTTTGAACGACGACATCATTTATTTCACTCGTGCTCTCCAGTGCTGTATAAATACGAATAGCGCAAAGTTGAAAATCATTGTAGCGACCTTCAGTAGAATTGATTACACATGATAACTTTCCAGTTTGCTCAATAATAGTCGACACTGGCATATTGAAGAAGGCGCGAACATGTTCAAAACTGATGATTAAAATTGACAAGTACACGATCAGACAAGGCCGCATGATATGAAGTCAAATAAAGTATAGAATTGTTCTCTGAATGAAAGGCGATTGAGTACACAGAGAGAGAAAGATGAAGAGATTTAAATACTGTGATTAGTTGTAGCAAAATGTTACAGCAAGTCACATACACATTACGTCTCTTCTAATGATCACATGAAGTAAAACGAACGAGTTCGTTTCTTTTTTCAAATTCAAGTATGAAAAGAACAAATACCTCATCAACTTTTGCATTATTGTAAAGAAAATGAAAGTTCTTTCGATTCTATGCTCACAAGAAAGCAGACTTTTTCAAGAGATTGTTAAAACAAAAAGAAACTCGTATAATGTCTACTGATTCATCTTTTCAGACTTCGCCGCCATCAACATCATCGATGTTCTATTGAAATTTTTCGATTTGTTTACTAAAATTCTCCCTCGAGCAACTTCACAAGTCTATACTTTTGTTTCTCTCTATTTGTTTATATAATCAACAACAATCCAGATGATAACCAACGACCATTCGTCAGATTTTGCCTTTATTTATTACAGACGAAAGAATAATAATGACATGTATGTAGATTATGACAACAAGCAGACGAGGAAAATCTATCTGGGATAGTTAAAGATAAAAAATGTCGAAAGAAACTCTCAATTAATGATATGTTCGTTGACCTTGCGTAAAGTTCGCAGCGTCTATATCCATACCCATGTAATCATCACGCATGTATGTATATGGTTCTCTAAAAGATGCAGAAAACAGATACACATTCTTTGTCATTGAATCATGTTTTACAAAATGATGTTATTCGTAAACACCACGTCTTCGTGTTGTCGTTGTAGGATTAGTTTGTGAACGATTAGTATTTCGAGTAGTTTGATTAGTCACCTCAGGTCGAGCAAAAGGTTTACTAAATGATTGATAACACACAAAAAGTGCAGTTTGTTAGACAAAACGACCTATGGGTTATATTCTCTTTGTTTACCTATCAATATCCATCTCAGCTCCACTGTTAATTGAATTCCAATGATTGACATCTGGTGACTCTCGACCATCCATTGGATAACCATCTAGAAAACAAAATCAACAATGACAATAAATCGAAGATTGTCCAATCGTACCACTGTAGGCGAACTGATCGACATAGTCATCTTGATCTCGAACTGCCGTCGAATAGAAACTGCCTGGTCCTGCATTGTTCATGACGGGTGATTCGTCATCGTCATAAGATACTTGTTGTTGCTCAATCGCTTCAAGCCATGCTTGGTTGTGATTACGAAAGCGAGCACCTTTGATACGATCAGCCCATTCAGGATCATATTCCTAGAGATAAAGCAAACATTCTTTCTGACTATTGATGATCATTTCGATATCCGTACACTGATGATTTCCAATGTGATATCACAAACACGTCGAACTTCTTTATTTTTATCTTGCATAAGATCAATTAAATAAGCCGGTGCATCTAAAATAATTACCCCAAAGGATCCAGATCAATAGAAACGATTGCCAAAGATTTTACCAGTCTTTTTAATAATCACATGTCGAGTTGATTTATGAAAACAAAGCTGATAAAACACATAACATATTTGTAAAACAATTTCATCATCTTCTTGTTGGGCTAGAATTGAAAAACTCTCTTCAAAATCTGCCGATCATCATTATTTTAACTATACTAACCATGTAAAAGTTCAATGAGAATTTGAATGATCCCACTCTTAGCTAGCACTTCCGCACAAGCATCATCAGCACAAAGTGTTCCAACCAGAATAACCACATTCAATGATAATTCATCGTCACTTGATCCAGGTTTCAATTTTGATTTGATCCAATTAACTAAACCATATTCACTCATCAATGCTTCATAATCAATTTCCGGTAATGTTAAATTCGCCAAAGTTCCCACGACTTCAGTAAGAAATGCTTCGTCATTTTCTGTGACTAAGGTTTCACCGAATTCGCCAACGAATGGCTTTAGAAAAACGAACATATTCAGTTGAATCAATAAAATAGGCTTTCTTTCTTACGATGAACTGATTTTTGATATCGGGTGATGCGTGTGATGAAATATTTCGTATCATTTTCATGATTAATGAATCTTTTTGTTTATAGGCTCGTTTCTTCAGTAACTTCAAACCTTTGCCATGCTTATATTCACACAGTTGTTCGGCACAGCCAGGATTCAATGCAAGATTAATTGCTAAAGCAATAATTTCAGGTTCAATGGTATCTTCTTTACAATCGATGATGAGTTTCATCAACTAAATCATTTAAATATGATCTTAGAAATCAAAATTCGACTGTACATACTTGTTGATTGCATTTCGTATACGTGAAGAAAGCTTTGTTTGTATTATCCATACTTAGATGGTACAATAAACACAGAGAAATCAAACGTTGATTATCATCATCTATGAATCGAAACACAACATAACGAAAATTTGATCAGAGAATGAGTTTTTACCGATCAAATCTACTAATTTTGGCAGTAAACCAATACGAACAATTTGTGCTCGAATATCCCGATCGAATGATAAATTCAGCAAGAGACGAAGTGTAATATTCAATAAATCAGCTTGTGGACATGGAATCAATCGCGCAAGTTTCATAACTAACTTTTGATCACGCTAAATATACAAGAAGAAGATTTCCACGTGCGCCTCAAACCGGATGCCGATCCTATCCAATCCAGATCTGCAGTATCTTCTATCTTACGATGACTATTTATGAATTTATTATAGTCAGAAAAATAATGTGTAATAAATTCAAAAAAAGCCTATTGAAAATAGGTCGAGCTACATTCTATATCTGTTGAAAAAAAACGCACGCACGCACACACACACAAACTAAATTCTGATTCGATTAATCAGAAGATTAAAAATAAATATATATTTATCTTCTCAATGAAATATCAACTGATACAATCATTGCCTAGAACTCCTTCGTCATCAATAACATCGAAATAAACCCGAGGAAGTGCGCAGCCTAGTGCTGCGACAAGCGGTTCGCGTTTCAATTGACAAACATGTAGAACGGTTTGTCCTAGAATTGATTGTAAAAATAAGGATAAATCTTGAGCAGCTTGCTTTTCTAATTGAAAAAATTCTCCTGTTAACATACAACGTTTTACAGATGGATAAAGTTTCGTAATTAATTTGATCGTTAATGCGATGTTCATTGTAAACATCGACAGTAATGAACGACGCATGGCGAAACGTGTTGGCGCAGATGACGATTGAAGGAAACTATCATCTGTTTGGGTATGAACATCGAATGTACAAATTTCCTTATCGTAAGAAGCATTTCGTCGATTGGACCAACCACGATAGATATAATGTGGCTTGTCCGAATGTGTATAATCATCTGGAAAGTATCGCTGTGATACACGAGTGAAACTTGTAATCGGAATTTGAGGTAAATGAATGGAAGATGAACGTGAACAATTTTTACATAAATCTTTGCAAGTAACGTCAAATGACGGTGGAGGAGATGCTCGTCGATATGAATATGGTGATGTTAGATAAGTACTTTTAGAAGATGATGTGGATGGACTAGATGAAAGTCGAGATGAACAACAATTTCGAATGGTAGAAAGAATTTTGCTTACATTTCTTCGTCAGTTGTCGTGTCAAAACCAGGCTGAAGAAGTTTCGTTAAGTTGGAATAAGTTTTATAACATAGATTATTCGATGTGACTACTGAGTAATGATTCGATGAATGAACAATATAGAAAAAAGTACTAGCAGCTTCGGCATGAACCAGTATATAAGGATAAAGTTGATGTTTGTCATCATGAGTGTTCTCATTGGAATTGATTATTTCGATCAATTCGTTTTCGTTGGCTATAGATTTTTGTTTATGAAGTAGAAAATCTAATCCAATCATATAGGATTCAGCACGATATTGAACAATATCGAAATTTAAATTGATTTTACTTAAGCGAGAGGAAATTTTCGACTCATATTCACTTGTTTGTTCACCAGTAAGTGCGATATTGAGAACAAATGACGATGCCAACGAGGAGTTATAATTCACAAATGATTGTAAACGCATGAGAATCAGTTGAAATTCATCATGTGTTAATGAAAATAGACGAAAGTTGCCTTCTTGTTCAGTGATTGTCCGTAAATCTACATTCAATATTGACCAATCATTATGTTCATGGTCAAGAATTAATGATATAAGGTAACGTTGAAAAACAATGGTAGAATAATTGACATTCTGAGGATAGAGTTCTAACAAAACAAGATGTA
>CAJNOJ010000077.1:0-75159 GCA_905250025.1 Adineta ricciae
TAACGCACAAATTTACACGGAGAGCAACACAAACCAATTGTGCCAAATTGACATATCGATGTATCGAGAGAATTCCTCGTTTTCCAAAACATTTCAAAAGTTATTTTTTCGAGACAAGCACACTAAAGTTATGATTTCATATTCATTTGTTATGTAAATAAATGATTGTTCATCAGATGATATTGATTAGACTTTTGTATCGTATAAATTATAAATATACTGAAGACAAACAATTTCTCTTCGTGTCTCACTACAGACAATGCCCATAGCAAGAAAAAGCGAATAATTAAATATGCATAGTCATACGTCGAATTTCTTCCGTTCGACACACGTATTTGAAATGAAATCGGATCTGTAGTAATATCCACTTCATTGAAAATTTGATCAATGAGCGAACAAAACTGCGAATGCACTTGAATGGTTTCGAATATTTTACGTTCGAAACTTTTTTCTCGGCCAACATTACTCATAAAGTGACTTTAAATTGTTCGATTGTTTACACATTGCATCCCTTTTCATTCGTTTGTCGATTATAGGAAAGAAAAGCTTTCAAAAGAATGTCGTTGCTAAGCACATATTAGAAGTAAAGTAGAAGGAGTTGACAAAACAATTCATGTGTCATATATATCCACAAGACTTATTCGCAAAGCAAAGTACAAACAATAACACATTACATATTTGTCACAACATGAACACAAAATTTTACTTCGATCAGACGGATCTGTTCCCATATGAACCAATACATCCGAAATATATGTTCACCTATATTTTACTCTCATGTATGTTCTTTACGTACTGCAATCAAAAAATTCATCATAAAAAAAGCAATTGGTTACAACAGAATACGTTACTTAGTTTCATTCATGCTTCTATCTGTTCGGTTTTGTTAATAGTCGGCGTTTTACAAGCAACGGAAATGTTCGAAGATCCATTATCACATGCCAATCACTTCAACTATACATTACTCGCGTTCAGCGTCGGATATTTCCTCTATGACTTCGTCGACTGTGTCCAAAATTCCACAACATCCATTGTTCCGATTTTGATTCATCATATTACCGTTATTGTATTCTTCTCTCATGTTCTTTATTACACACGGAATATTGGTTATGCCATCTATGGTCTTTCATTAGAAATTAATAGTGTATTCTTACATGCACGTCGGTTAGTACGATGGTATTCACCGTTTTCTAAAACGGTTCAGTTTCAAAACTTCTTAAAGATATTTATTGATATTGGAAACTATATGACTTTTGTATTCTTTCGCTTTGGCATTGTTATTGCCGGTCTACGTGCGTTACATCGGGAAGGGTTTCGTTTGAATCCGATTGTCAAGTATTTTACTGTACTGATTACTATGGCGATGGGTGTGTTTAATCTCATTCTGTTTTATCGTTTGGTGAAGAACCAACTGTTCGGAAAACAATCGAAACGACAAGAACCTTCGGAAGATGACGTTTTAGTTGTTGATAATCGAGTTTTATTGCCTAGCTAACCCGAAAATAACAATAAATTTCATTTGATATTTGAAGAAGTACAGCGTCTAAGTGAACTAGTCAGATTAAAAGTCTACCTTCCATTAGTTTCTTGGATGATCGATCACGCGGACGGTTGAGTAGACTGAATAATTTGTAAAAACGAAAACATTTCACCGCGTATCAGATTAAGTCAAAATACGCGTACAGGTAAGCTTTAATTATCCCATTTCTTCCCTTAAGATGATTTTCTAAGTATATTATTCTGTTTACATAACAAACATTATTCGATAAATCAAGGTGCATCTTATCTCTATGTCCTACAGGCATAAGTGACGACTCGCTGGGTAGTTTAATAGCGTCAACGAACATGACAAAAACAATCCGATGAAAATGAAAATATGATGACAAAAAGTAGAAAGAAGCAAGGTGAATATTCTATTGATACTTTCAGTAAGTATCATAAGTATGATTTCGATACAAATCTCAAGGCTACTGAATGATGAAAATGTGTGTCTGATACCTTGTAACTAGCAAAACACATTCAATATCAAACACGTGTTGAACGATTTTCTCCTGTTCATCGAACATTTGATTTCAATTAATAATTTCTTGCGAGCGAATATAGAAAAAAATCGGAGTCCTTCACTCGTTGACCAAACTGATGAACGAAGTCATACTTCAAACGAAATTTGATATGCCGTTAAGAAGAAAAATGACTACTATTATCATGTCGACTTTCAATGAACGAAGCGCATGTTTATCATACGATTAAGTGTTAATCGAACTTAGATAATTTCGATTGTAGAGAGACGACGAAATGACTCTTTTTTTTCTGTACCATTGCTTTAAATATATATATATATATAATCATTTATAATGGTGCAATCAAATCAAATTACGATCATCAACCAGGATATGTTTGACCATGAAAGTGAGAGGAGAAAGATCGATGTTGTGTTACGGTGAAGCATAAGAATAGACGATGATCAAGGCTCTATCTCTGAAACTAGTATTTACATTATTTATAATGATATTCACGATAGATAATGGTGATTAGAAAGAATCACACGATAAGTATGCAATGTTTTGCTTGTTGGATGGTCTTATTTCGAGTCATTGTTCTTTGTTTGTGTGCAATCATTACAGAGATATCAATCTTGTCATTTAAACTAGAGACGTTGCTAGTACGAATAGAGAACGAGAAGAAAGGTGAGACACATGAGGCCTATTTTACGACAAAATGTGTATATCTAACGCTTATTTGAAGGTAAACCGTGAATAAGGGCAAGTTGTAATTATCGTTTACTGATATCTCGTTTCTTTTCTTTGACGATCATTTTCAACGTTTGTTTTAGTTGAAGTGAAACCGGGCCCAGGAAGTTACCATCTCTTTTCAAACGAATAATGCAGGTTGATCAAACAATTCGACTGTAAACATCCGTATCATCCTATTGACATCACCGCCGACGATCAAGTGATTCGAAGAAGACAGATTGATCAATTCAATATAGGGATCGATAATTGATCATCTCGAGTTGAATATCAAACAAATTCGAATGAAGAAAATGCAAGTATCATCTTGATAGACAACTTCGAGTTGTCTACAACTATCTTGAATCATGGTGATGTTAAAAACTTCAGTCACCGCTCCTCTCGAAACGATTTACGAGGAGTCGGGCAGTTTTGTTGCATCTACCGGTAATTCGCAAAACCAAGTGTTGACTAATGAGACTATTAATGGTCTGATTAGTGCTCGTTCAATTCCTCCAGTTAACTTTCATCGACAACGAGCATGTGACAATGTGGTTAAACCTCCCATTGAAGTACGTTTTCGTGATGGATCGAAACGTTTTATACAGCCGTCGGCTGCATGTGCCATGATGATGGGTAGAAAGGAATTTATCGATTCTTCTGATGCTGATCTCTCACTGAACGCCATGCCAAACTTTAAATATCAACATTTGTTCAATATCAATCCAACGAACCAACAGTGTATACGACGACAACCTCCGATTGTGATCACTATTATAACTGCTAACGACATGAAACAAGCTGGTTTTACACCAACTGATAGTTCTTCACCGGAGATGACAACGCCAGTGGCAATGTCTACTCCGACTTACTCCATGCCTACATCAAATGCTTCACCTGCCCTGTCTACACCATCATTATCGAAATCCATTTCAAATATCTCGCAAGCAACTTCATCGACTTCGCAACCGATCTCCAGTTTTTCACAGCGATTGCCGACTCAACAATCGATATTAACCGAATCCCAGTCAAGTTCAATTGCGAGCACGGCCAAAACAAGAAGAGGCGTTCATAAAGGTTTGCTTGTTCATTATCAATTGATAAAAAATATTAATTGACACAATTTCATTCATTTAGTTTCCTTCGCGCCATTGCCACCCATGACACCTGTTCAGTCATTAATGCAATCAGCTATCAATCATCCTGCAACGCATATGACTCCGCCAGTTAATTTACCCTTACGCTCACCCCAACAATCGATTGGTTCTAACAATTCACGAAACTCCACGCCATCTCAATCATCTTTCTATTCTTCGAATTCTAATTCACGAGCATCGAATTCTTCGCAACTGACCACATTGACTAATGACATGAATAAACGAAATACACCATTGCAGACGGTTAATCCTGAATCTCAGTTCAACACAGCGGTGGCTATTGGTGGCAGTTCTCATAGTGCGTTTCGTCCTTTTCTTCGCCAGATGCGTCTCAATCAAAAATCAAGCCCAATTGCCAAACGAATTCCTATAAATTTTCACGCAAGAATGTTCAGACCGACACAACAGCAACAACAAGCGATGCTATCCTATGTTCAAAACTATCAACAACGGCGACAGTCTCAGCCGACAAACGTTACTAAAATGCCAGTACATTCATTCACAACGCAGAATGAGGTAATTCTAATTGAGAAACACCGCATTCCAGCGAATAGTTTCTTTGTCTTTACAGAATTCACTTGACAATCAACAACAATTGGTATCAGAAAGTAGTTCTGTCAGTAACTCTGTTACCACACAGAATCTCTTGAACGCATCTGCTAGTCCAAATCCAGTTTTAAGCGTAGCATTGAATCCCAATGTAAAATGGCACAATATCACATCTAACGACGTTAAAGACATTCCGAAACTTGCTAGAAGATTTGCTAGTATTCCTCTACGTATTGATCTTCCTGTTGTTTCTCCGCATTTCAATCAAAAAGCGTTGGCTCACCATGATACGGCTCTTGAACGACGTCTTCTCAGCGCTGGCTTATCTCCGGAGACAGTGGCACTCTACGAAAGAATTCTTGATGTTGCTCAAAATCGTCCCATGTCTGTCATCTCATCACCTCAAGCAATCGATAGATATTCATACAATTCCTTATTGTAAGGAGTATATAAATATATAAATAGATAATGTTTTTTTTGATGATCGAACTTATACATTTTTTAATAAGAGAAGAAAACAAGATGTCATAATTTTTCTAGTTTATTTTCACAAGTATATCAAAGGTTTTTTTCTCTTTTTCTATGTTTTTTTTTTGTTTTTTTTATTTGACAAACGATAAAAGAAGTAAATGAAAAACGTTGCAATTCTCACATTCGTGTTCATCATCAACGAGCAGTCCTCAATCATGGTATTGACTACGTGTGACCTCTCTCGATCTATCTTTTTCTTTTGACAATCCATCTTTTGCTGTTCTTCCTTCCGCTCCAAAATTTGATTCTATCCCCTTTCTTCTTCGTTCCTGGAAACATTCCATTAATCATTAATCTCTAATACACCATGGCACAAGAAAGTAAAGAAAAAACAATTATCGATTATGCTACTGACGGTAGGAATTCTCATTTCATGAATAGAAGTCCTTACCTCATTATTTATTTAAACAGGTAACTTCGATGATGTCGAACGTCTTCTTCGTGAACAGGTGCCCGTGGACACACATGACGAGGTTGATACATTGATCCAATTGCTGTCTTATCTTTAGTTTGCTCTTCTCTAGCATGGGATGACATCTTTGCAACATGCAGCCTATAAAGGACATGCAAAAATCTGTTCGCTTTTACTAGCACATGGCGCCGATGTTAACGATCACGAACACGATCAAGGATATACGGCTTTGATGTTCGGAGCACTGTCCGGTAAAACCCTACCGATCGAAATTTGAACAATTCTCTTTTTTTTCCTCGTAGGCAATACTGAAGTTGTGCGTATTCTTCTCGAAGCCGGCGCTAAGACTCATCAAACCAATCGTCTAGGTCGAACAGCTGCTCAATTAGCAGCATTTACAGGACAGAAGCAATGCGTGGACACAATAAATAATTATGTTACACTTGACGATCTTAAGTATTACACTATACCTCAAGGTCATTTTCGCCATTTTTTTTTCTCAGGAGAAACAGGAAGTTAGATAATTTCATTGTAGGCCAAGAAACCGAAGCCAAACTACCGGAATCATGCATTGCAGGTTTTCAACGATTACTCATCACAATAAATTTCAATCCTGTGCATGTACGTATTCTACTCGAATATAGAAATATCGACATATATGATACTTTTACTCGATTTAGTTACTGAAGATAATTCGAAACCACTCGGAGTTCTACAAACCGAAAACAAACCTTAAGAAACTATCGGATACGCTTGCATTGATGATTGAAAAGTCATTGGATCCGTATCATACCAATGAACCAAATGATATTCTGGCGATAAAATCACACTATATTAAAACATTTATTGACAATATTTTCGAGAAAAATACCGATGATGTCGAAAAAACATGTGCCGATTGGAGCAAAAAGTACGTAGACAAAATATTTACCAACGCTTATGTTTACCATTATGCTCTCATACAGATTCGTTCAAGAAAATGAAACAACTGGTTTTAAGTTATACGAGGAAAAGTTCATTCGAGAAAACATTCGAAATTTTCCATACAAACAATGTCCACTTCTACAGCAACTTGTTCGACTTATTGCTCCCGTACAACTAGTAAGCTCTTGTTTATTATTTCTCACCATCTGTCATAAAGAGATGGCTTTTATCAATCTCTCTAGGGTCAAAATCCGTCCGCTTTAACTGTTCTGACAACAACGCTCAACGGTCGTGCTTTTGAAGATGAAATTCCGAACCGATGTGACGCTTGCTCGCAACCGAATGCCACTCGTCGTTGTACGGCTTGTAAATCGGTTCGTAGCCTAATCTTTCGTACTAAACAAGCGCGTTTACATGTTTTCTTATTTAGGTCTACTATTGTGACGAATTTTGTCAACGTTTACGTTGGCCGACGCACAAACGCATCTGCTCTTCTTCAACAAAAGAAGAGAACAAATAGATCTAAAAAGAAACGAAATGCTCAGTGTGTATTATTCTATCTAGTCGTGTAGATTGTCGAATACTAGTGTATTTTTATTGATGTTTTACATTCCATAGACCGAAAAAAAACCCATGAAAATAAAGAACTTATCTTTGTTTTTACAAAAGCGTGCTTTCCATACTTTTAGGTACTGTTTTTTTTTTCAAATCGTATGAAGCATTGGTGGGGAAATCAATGAATCGAATAATCGTTATTGACAGATAAAAAGTTTCGTTAACTATTCAGAACAGAATGAGGCCGATTATTTACCTTTGCAGGTAATGAATGAGTCTAGCACAAAAACAACCTTGGTTACCTCATGCTCTTAAATGAATCAGCAGAGAAGCGATTTTTTCCTCCTCCTCTTCTTTTCTTGCTTTCTCCAACCGTCTTCGTCCTCCTTGTTTTTCTACCGTGGAACTTATTAACATAAAATACGAGACCCATGCATGTTTACAGATATAATCGAATAACGTCAACAACTCGATGGACTGCTCTTTTTTTCTCTCGCTTGTATCGGTATTATTATATACGACAGGAAGACAAAGCAAACATCCTCTAACCTTCATAGATAGGTTCTGTTTTTCTCTATTCTATTCACGTCCGATACTTGGTTTTTGAGTACGTGGAATCCCAAGTTACTTTATTCATTCTAGATCGTGATTAAGATGGAGAATTTAGCATCGAATTTGAAAGAGAAGTTGACAGGAACTTCGTTCGATGCAAATTCGGAAAAGACGGCGCCGCCGATCAATCCAGGTGTTTTGCATCAATTTCGAAAAATTCAAATACCTTTAGCTAAAATCGGACTCGGTTCAACTGAAGCAGATCTGGTTCAAATGGCGAAGAAATATCTCGAGATAGTTGGGCTAGTGCTGTTCGTTTGGATCTTCGGTAGGAAAACGCTTGCCTTCCAATCAAACGAATATTTTGACAATATGTTTTTTGTATTTAGGTTATTTTCATTTCAGTGTCTCTTGGATTTTGTTAGCTGTTTTCATCTACTTGTTTCGTCAACGTCAGCGAAGTCAATTCAAGGAAAGACATAGAATGTTAAACGAAATCAATAAAAACGAAGAACAATATATCAAAGCTCGTTTGGATGAACTACCTTCTTGGGTAATGCGTGTGAAAACGGTTATATTTATTGCAAAAAAGCTTTTCTATCCAAGGTTTTCTTCCCGGATGTTGAACGAGCAGAGTGGGTTAATAAAATTATCAAACAGGCATGGCCGTATGCAAATAAATACATGGACAAAGCAATTTTTCATGACATAATGATTCCGATGATACGCAGCACTTCACCAGCGTTGTCGGACTTTTCATTTGAAAAGCTCGATCTTGGTGAAATTGTAAGTAGAAGAAACAAATCTGATTAAATTTTCTGATCGAGTCGATTTAGCCACCAAGAATCGGCGGTGTGAAAGTGTATACGGACAATGTTCGAGATCAAATCATGATGGACATGGAAGTTTTGTACGTATAGAAGAAGATTGCGTTTGGTGTTGATAAAGTTCATTTACTTAGTTACGCTGGTGATGCTCGTATCAAATCAAAAGTGAAAGGAATCGTATGTGGTATCAAAGATATTCAATTTGTTGGTGAATTAAGAGTTATTCTCAGTCCGTTGATTAACACTATCCCGTTATTCGGTGCAGTTACTTACTTTTTCCTACGAAAACCAGTAAAACGATATGAAAATTGAGTTTTATCTGTAAAACCTCCGACTATTTTAGAGTATTGATTTTAAATTGACCGATGCTGGAACACTAATGGATATTCCTGGGTTAAAGTAAGAAGAAACACACTGCCAAGTCGAATCAATAGCTAGTTGATTTAGTGACTTAATGCTTGTACAAATCAATGATATCGTTGCTTCGATGATGGTTTTGCCGAATCGGCAAGTATTTCCTCTCGTTACTGATATACCCACTGGACACTTACGCTGGTCGAATCCTCAAGTATTTGTCAATTTACGACAAAATTCTCATTTTCAATTTCTTATATTTTAGGGTGTTGTTCGAGTTATCGTTATTGAAGCACATAATTTAGTTAAAGCGGATATAACCCTTCTTGGTAAAGGAAAGAGTGATCCATTTGTTAAAGTCAAAAGTAAATAAACCTAAGATTTACATTGGATATCATGCGATTCTCTTGATATATCAGCTCAAGGAAATGTTGAATATAAAACCAAAACGATGAATAATACTACTGACCCACGTTGGAATGAGGTATATGGAATGGTTTGATTGAATAGCATTCGAAGTGTTGTGTATTCCAGGTCTTTGAATTTGTTGTCGAACAAAGCGAAAGAGATGTCGTGGACTTCGAAATCTATGACGAAGATCCTGGTAAAGATGATTTTCTTGGAAGGTAAGAGAGATCGGATTGGCAATTGATTTCCAGAAAGAAATATTTCTGTTAGAGCACAATTTTCAATCAATTCGTTGCTTGAACAACAATCAGTAGAAACTGTATGTAGAATTTACGACATTCATTGACATTATTTGCAATTGATCTCTTTTGATTAGGAGTTAACATTGAAAGACGTCAAAAAGGGCTCGCTCAAGGTTTTCCTGCAATACTTTCATCTGTCAACACAAAGATCTGCTCTTGATATCGTAAAGTTTTGATACTCTGCTGTTTCTTGTCTACTAACAAAAGTATTTCAGATTGAACGAACAAATCGACAGATGATCAAACAAGAGAAATTATCCAAAGCTCTTTTGGTTGTCTTTATTGATCGATGTACAAATCTACCTGTATGATTTGCTGTTGACTTATCTCTCGTTCAATATTTATATCTTTTAGGCTTCGAAAAAAACTCGTCGAGAACCGAATCCATTCTGTCGAATTCAAGTCGATAATACCGAACGTAAAACTCATACATTGGAGTCTCAAACAAATCCATCGTTCGAGCATATCTCTCAAATCTTATGTTCAAATCCTCTTCAACAACAATTAAAAATTGAAGTGCGCGATGCACGTTCAAACAATGATATTATCGGATATTTAGAATTACCGATTAAAAATATTCTCGATACTGACTCAATGACGATCGATACACAAGAATTTCCTCTGAAGAGTTCAACAGAACCTTTGGATAGAGTTTCAATTGTTCTTCGTCTATCTCTTCATGTAAATTTAACGAATTTATATCCTAACAATTATTTCTTTCTCTTTCGTTAGATTTTGTCTCCAGTGAATTCGAACGCGTCCGAATCGCCAACAGCTAGTACCCCATTAGTTGAAAATTCAAATCGACAAAATACCGTGGCAGAATTGCCAAACAAATCAATATTGGAAAATAATTTAATAACAGATTCTTCAAGCAAAGTAAATCTCTATGAAGATAGTCTTTTCAGCATGAGAAAAAGTAGAATATATCGAATTTCATTTTGATTCCATGCCATCAATTATCATAGCATGAGACAACGATTATTTGATATGCCGAGTTTATAGAGACATTTGACCTTTATTTTGCCAGTGATTTCCGATTGCATGCTGTTTAGAATTCTGATGATGACTGAGAACACTTCGGCAGATTATAATCGAGCGTGAAATGTCAGACGAGAATCATTATTTCTATTTATAGTTCGCAAACGAACAAGCGACAACGCCGGAAAATAGAACACTGTTAGTTGCCGATGATCCTGATCTTGAGTAAGCTCTTGCTACAATCTCCTATTGTACAATTCAATTTCGTTTACAGATCATCCCAGTTCGGTCAAGTTAAAGTGGGTATTCGTTATGCTGCAAATCGCAAAGCTTTATCTGTAACGATATATGCTTGCAAGTAAGTGAATGCAGACGTTTCGATTATCGATTAACAAGTTCTGTTCTCTAGAGATCTGATCAATGTTCATGAGCAAAATCTTCCGGACGCATATGTTCGTGTTTATTTGATACCGGATTTCAAAAAAGATAAGAAGAAAACCAAGTCCGTTCATGACACAGTCGATCCAGTTTTCGATGATCTGTGAGCGCGAACACGAACCTATTCCATCTATTTAGCATTTTCTTCATAGATTTGAATGGTCAGCATCGTTAAGTGACATTCATCAACAACATCTTCTGATTAGTGTAAAGAACAATTCACCGCTGTTTGCTAGCGAACAAACATATATGGGCGATGTATGTATCGATCACATTCCGTTTTTAGTGAAATCTTTTTCTTTTTCCTAAGCTTCAAATTGATCTATCAAATCTTGACGCAGAAAAGAACAGTATCGCTTGGTATGCATTACAAGAACCGAATACCAGTGCAGGCGGTTTGATCAAAATCAAATACGATACTCCCAATAATGTGCAAACGCATTTATAGAATATAGTGACAACATTTAGTTTTTACAGAATACTCTCCTTTTCTTTTCTGACCAAAGCATTTTTTGACTAACAATGTTTAATTTCAATTTTAATTATACATGATGTTATACTATTCACTCTCAAACAATAGAATTCTTTCTTTTAATATCAGTTTAATAAATATCAGAATATTATTTGAACAGATGTCGCTTATAGTCGATATATCCGAGCGAAATTAACAATTCTTTCTTTGGCAAAATGAATATTTATTCTACAAAATATTGTTTGCAAAGATCTGAAAATAATGAAGAAGACAAATTTCGGTTGATGGAAAATGTTTTCTGTTTCTCCTAGAAACCAACATGAAAGAGCGTGAAAAATGAAAACTAGCCATTTGATTTACTTGTCACTAAGACAAAACTTTTTGAACTTAGTATTCCACAAATGGCTCGATTATACGATGCAATCGAACCGGAAGTCGTTTCAATGGGTATGCTTCAGCATGCTGTGGAATCACTACGACCTGAAACAGATAGTCAAGCTGTACCGAAAGAAGATAAACTCGATTATAATGCTGTTGATTCACTCCGTTTGGATTTTCGAAGTAAAACAGTTAACTTCCATTGTTCACTTTTGCTTATTTGCTAATTAGATATTCTTCGAATGGAAAACCTTTGGTTGTTTACTAATTTAACTAAACTTCAAATGGATAATAACATTATTGAACGTATCGAAGGACTTGAAACATTGACTAAATTGACCTGGTTAGGTGAGATTGTTTTCTGTATGCGCAAGAATGTTGTTTGACGGCGAAATTTTCTGTTTAGATCTTTCGTTTAACAATATTACACGGATTGAAGGTTTGGATGCGCTAACTGAACTAACAGATCTCTCGTTGTACAATAATCGAATAACCGTGATTGAGAACATGGATTCATTGAAAAAATTGAACGTCTTTTCTATTGGAAATAATCAAGTCGACGACGAAAACAGTGTTAGTAAGAACGACTTTCAAAAGAAGTTCGTTCACCACTGTAGATTGCAAAGATTCTTCATTCTTTGTGCTTTTGTTTAGATTCGTTATCTCCGTCAGTTTGATAATCTTCGAACATTCTGCCTGCGTGGTAATCCATTTGCATCAAAACCAGATTATTATGTGTTTACAATTTCACATTTACCACAAGTTCATTTCCTTGATTATAAACTTATTGAGGATGCAGCGGTATGTCATAGATTCGTTTCAAATCATATCGATTGTCTCCGAACATTGTAGAGAGAAGAGGCAACGAAGAAATACGAAATTCAAATTCAACAATTGATCACTCAAGAAGATCAAGACCGAGAAAAAGAACGTAAAGCTGAAGATCAAAGAAAACAGCAACAATTGTACAAGGTAAACTGTTCTAGCAATTCACTGTTCTCATCATTGAAAGATCGAATCTCATTCAGGATGCTTTTGTGGAAAATATGGATCAGAAACAATTGTTCGCTGCGATGTTTAAAGATGACACCGAAGGACAGAGATTACTTCTTGTTCCTGGCGCTGATGAATTAGTGGCGCAAATTGAAGAGAAATTTGTGGCGATTGTTCATCAAATGTTCGAATTTGGTCTTAAAGTGAAGAAATTTTAATAGCGAAACATATATGACCGATGTTTACATTCTTTAGGAAAAAGAAACGCGAGATCGGGAAATCGAAGATTTTTGGGTGTGTGTCAACGAAGCGAAAGACGAAAATACCCGACGAGCTGCAGCGATTGTCGATGAGTTCAAGGAATATCGAACACAGCTATTTGTAAGTGAATTTATTCAATGTATTAATCGATTTTCTTTAATTAAAAATAGGCGAAAGAAGATCTTGAACAGCAAGGTGTATCATCTGCAGTTGCTACTGAATATGACAAAGCGTTAAACACTCTTCATAATAAACTAATGGCTTTGGAAATTGCCTTAGTCGATCAATTGGAAGTAAGATTACTTGCTTCACGTAGTTTCAAAACGAATGTTGTCTTACTGTTGTATAGGACACTATTCAAACATTCGAGCGTAACTTAGGTGAAATGGTTTCGAATTTTACGGAATCAATGCGTGGAAATTTTGGTTTATTACGAGAATTTCAAGCTTATTTCAATGAGTCTATTGTAAATCTATGTGTTGCTGCTGTTGAGCGATACATGAAAGGTGAACTCGACGATGACTTTCCCGATGAAACACGTGATGTGCGTACAGGAATCCTTTCTTCGATAGAAAATCGTTCAGTTTCATTTTTGCTTTTCTAGCTTTTTGCTGATAAGGATACGATACTGAATGCATGTCAAACGTCGGATGAAATTCATCGAACTAAGATCGATCAACGCGAAGACGAAATGTTCTCGCGCATCGCGAATTGGCTAACCACAATGATGGACAACATCCATGATGAAGAGGAATATAAACGAAATCGCAAACGTATTATTGAAATTAGTCGATTAATTGATTACCTCCGAGCGGATATCGACGACATGTAATAGTACGAGATGAAGGAAACTAAATCAATTCTTTTTTTTCTTTCTGTGAATTTAATAAAAAAAAAAGAAGAGAAATGTTTCTATTGACAAAGCTAATTATTTACAATATATTTCTTTCTTTTCCTTGTGAAAGCAAAGAAAAAGATTGTTTTTCAAGTCAGTTGAACAAAATCAATGAATTTGAACACACGCTTTTTCACCGAGCATAACTATCAACATAGACTGCCAGCGAGAGGCTATCGTTCGCCGTTGAGTTTTCGCTCTGGACCAGTTTTGCATACTTCACGATCATCATTCAATCGAACCAACCGATGCGAATCATTCTTACCGCCGGTCATCACTGGTCGAGGACATTATGATGGCGAAAAACCATTCCATCGAAATGATTTTGCGAATAATGTCCTATTTGTTGCCAAACAGAAACTAGCTGGTATACTCTGTAATCAAACAACGAGAAATTACGATCGAAACGAACCAGAACAGAGAGCTCGTCGATTAGCTGAGAAAACTAAACAGCAACAACAACAACAACAACAACAAGTACTATCTGCAAAAGACGACCAATTCTATTTGAAGTTTGTCTACTTTTTTTTAGGAGAGTTCGTTTAATAACAAGTCAAATTCATATGGTCGTTTGACTGTGACCAATTTGGTCTTAAAACCTACACTACCGTCATCGTACCGTCGTTCACGAGCAATGCGGCTGCAACCTAAAACTTCTCGCCCGTCCATAGAGTGGGTTAATCCTGCATTGGAACAGTATCACGGACACTTATTCAACTATTCAATCGGTGAAGATTCGCAAGCAAACACAAACATTTCTGAATTGATCGATGATCATCCGGTACAATCATCAGTCTCATATGTCAAATCCATGCTCTTATCAATAGACTGACGTTTCAATTGAGATGTTTTGTACTTTTTCATGTGATATTCCGCTTGTGTCAAATAATCATGAGTGTACTTATTTGGTTACGACGGTGAAATACAGTATTGGAATTCATATTTTAAAAAGTTTACATTCTATTTTTTTTCTGAGTTGGAGAATAGCAGAGAAGATGTCAACAAGCCGAAGGAAACGAGTAAAAGCATTTTAACTCATACGCTTTCATGCAAAGTCAATGGTAACTCGGGACATTTGTCGGGAAATGAGAACAACTTTTTAAAAATTGAATATAGAATGTGTAGATATAAATAGATTCATACACTTGGTTATCTTCTCATTACAGTGTAAAACATGAACTCCAAATATAGCTGTAGAGAAAATATAACCATATTATATCAATATTTGCTGTCACTTCAGCAGAAGTGTGCTTTATTAATATTCGTAATAAATCAAATCCAATTGCCTGATATTTCAAACGTGATTTTGTCCAATTCGGTGAAAAGCTGCAACGAACTGCAGTTCTGCTTCAGTCCCACCAGGGACTATAATTGATATATATGCTATAAGTTTTGATGACTGGATCTGTTCAGTGGCGACATCTATCCTGAATTGTGAATGATAACAAAAAAATTTCTAGATTTATTGTTCGTTCTCGATTAAACTATTTCCACTGCTAATATTTATTTTCTTCATAATATTCTTTTCATGTTATTAAATTATTTAAAGAACGATAAGAATGCATGTATAGAGAACAGATAATCCTTAATGGCCGAGGCCATTGTATCGTATATGATTACCACCTTCATAATCAACATCACCCTAATCATATGTTCGACAGCTTCCCATTTTTGTTCTATATCACGGTTATCTTCATGATTTTCCCTTCGTTTTTCTATTCTAGTACCATTCGTCGAATGTGAGCCCTCGAACGCACAAACTACTCTGTGTTTTTATATTGCGAGCATTTTCTTTGACAAACATACACACATATATTTATCTTAACATTCAATCGCGATTATTTATTCAACATGTTTCTTCCACCTATCGGCCAACCAACGTCGTCTTCGTCATTACAAGGCAGTGGAAATGGAAATAACAATCAACAGAACAATATGATCAATACAAGTGCCAGTTCCTCAGGTTCTTCATCAGCGAATCCGATTGGTCTTCCACCGTCAACACCTCCTGGAAGTGGTATTATGACAATGCTTCATCCGCCACTTGATTTATCACCTCCTCCACGACCAGATTTTGGTCACGAAGGTCGATCGATCAAATTACGTGCCAATCATTTCTCGATTCGTATTCCTCCAATACTTATTCAACACTATGATCTTAACATTCAACCAGATAAGTGTCCCAAACGTGTCAATCGAGAAATCATTGATACAATGGTTAACAAATTTCAAAATATATTCAATAGTCAACATCCAGCATTTGATGGGAAAAGAAATCTTTATACCAAAGATCCTTTACCATTTGGCCGCGATCGCATCGAACTTGAAGTAACTTTACCTGGTCCTGGTGAAGGACGCGATCGTTGCTTCAAAGTACAAATCAAATGGGCTGCACAAGTTAGTTTGGTTAGTTTACAAGAAGCTTTACAAGGACATGGACCACCTGTATCGAATGAAGCTGTGTCAGCACTTGATGTAATTATGAGACACTTGCCGAGTATGAAGTAAGTATTGATGGGAAATGTTCTTTGATTTCAAATGTTAGTCATTGTTTTCTATTGTACTATTCAGAACAGACAGGTTAGAAATTCAGGGCTTCTATATTGACTTTTTGATTGTTTTTAATCGATGAAATATTCTTTCTTACGACTGTGCCTTGTTTAGATATACTCCTGTTGGTCGTTCATTCTTTTCTCCACCTGATATTCAATATAATCCGTTGGGTGGTGGTCGTGAAGTTTGGTTCGGTTTTCATCAATCTGTGCGACCATCGTATTGGCGAATGTCATTGAATATCGATGGTAAATTCTCCTAAATTTCATTTCTTTTTCACACTTTCATATCTTTCATTTTTCAGTTAGTGCTACCGCATTCTACAAATCCCAACCAGTTATCGATTTCATGTGTGAAGTATTGGATATACGGGATATTCAAGATCAAAGACGACCACTGAATGATGCACAACGAGTGAAATTTACAAAAGAAATCAAAGGTAAGAATGAGTCTCAATCAGCGACTGCTGTTAATGATAGATCAGTTAGGAAAAGCTATTTCGTGTAATACCCTTCGTCACACTTTATGTTACACACAATAGCCAAACATTTCAAACTACTACCTCTTTCTTTTCTTATATTCAGGTCTTAAAATTGAAATTACACATTGTGGTAATATGAAACGAAAATATCGTGTTTGTAACGTAACACGAAAACCTGCCCAATATCAAACGTATGCTTAACACTAAACAGATCAGTATCTTCTCAAAACTCAAATCTTCTCTCTAGATTTCCGCTTCAACTCGAAAGCGGTCAAACAGTGGAATGCACTGTGGCAAAATATTTCTATGAGAAACATCATATGAAGTTACAATATCCTCATTTGCCATGCTTACAAGTTGGCCAAGAACAAAAACATACTTATCTACCACTCGAAGTAAGACCATCGAAGAAACAGAAATTCTCCAATATTCTCTTATATCTAGGTTTGTAACATCGTTCCTGGACAACGTTGTATCAAAAAGTTAACTGACATGCAAACATCAACAATGATTAAGGTATGTTCGATCTAGTGAACGCATATTTCATTTTGGAAACGGATGTGTTCCTATGAAAAATTACGTTTGTCTTTGTTTGTAGTGCAGTGAGGTAGAGTTCATTAAGCATGATTTTTCTTCTTTGGAATGTATTCTTCTCTAAAACTATCTCTATACATAATTGAGGTCGTTCCTATCTATGTTGTTATAGAATCAACAAGAACTACTTCAGGTAAACACCTCAATACATTCTTTCGAAACCATCATCGTCTCCTCCTAATTTTGCTCGATTTGCGTGCGCGAATCTATAAAGCCATTCGAGTACATATGCAACTATAACAACTGCTCTTGATTTTGGAATGAATGAATAAATAAAACGTAGAAATCGATCTGTTTTCTATGACAATAACATAGATAGGAACGAATGTTTTATGATAAAGAAACCAAACAAAACCAAACAATCCTTCGGATAATTATAACCAGCAAATAGCACGTCTCTTATTTCTGTTCATCTTATCGATTTCATACAGCCGGATTCAATTGGAAATTTTCTTTGTTTTTAGGCTACGGCAAGATCAGCACCTGACCGTGAAAAGGAAATCAACAATTTAGTAAGTTTTGTTTGCTCTCCGATATCGCCACGATGATTTCGATCATGTACTTAGTTTATCCTAGTTTTAAAAGCATATGATTTTCTTGTCAGTCATGATTCAATTAAATAAATAATATTCAGGAGTGGAAAGAAAAACAGGAAGCTTGTCTCGAGAAATGACATCAATCTTTATGATATTATTTCGAACAAAAAAGTGCAATTAGAATCAATAAAACTGTATCATTTAGGTACGAAAGGCGGAATTCAATAATGACGTTTACGTCACACATTTCGGCATCAATATTTTGACAAATATGACCGAAGTCATGGGACGTGTTTTAACAGCTCCCAAAATTCAATATGGTGGTCGAGTAAGTACTCCGAAAGTCAATTTCATTGCTCACGACTTTCCTGTCTAATTTAGACGAAAATAATTGTTACACCCAACCAAGGTGTATGGGACATGCGTGGTAAACAATTTCATACAGGCATTGAAATTCGTACATGGGCAATTGCATGTTTTGCACCGCAACGAAATTGTAATGAAGCAGCATTAAGAACATTTACTCAACAATTACAACGAATATCCAATGATGCTGGAATGCCCATTGTCGGTCAGCCATGTTTCTGCAAATATGCAACAGGTATTGAACAAGTCGAGCCGATGTTTAAATTTCTGAAAACAACGTACAACGGTTTACAATTGATCGTCGTGGTTTTACCTGGTAAAACTCCTGTTTATGCCGAAGTCAAACGTGTTGGTGATACATTGATTGGACTGGCTACCCAATGTGTACAAGCTAAGAATGTCAACAAGACCACACCACAAACATTGTCGAATCTATGTTTGAAGATCAATGTTAAATTAGGCGGTGTCAACAATATTCTCGTACCAAGCGTACGCCCCATCAGTGTTTTCCGTGAACCAGTTATATTTATTGGTGCAGACGTGACACATCCGCCAGCAGGCGATCGTTCTAAACCATCAATTGCAGCTGTATGTTATCTCGTTTTGTTTTGCTTAATACATATCGAAACGTGTCTTCTTTATTTTCAAGGTTGTTGCTTCGATGGATGCTCATCCATCCCGATATGCAGCTACGGTTCGTATACAAATGCATCGTCATGAAGTCATTGCCGAACTATCAACTATGGTCAGAGAATTACTTATACAGTTTTACAAATCCACACGGTTCAAACCAGCACGTATCATCTTATATCGTGACGGTGTTAGTGAAGGGCAATTTGCACACGTACTTGCACACGAACTCATGGCTGTGCGAGAAGCTTGCGCGCGTCTTGAGGCATCGTATCAACCGGGCATTACATTCATCGTTGTTCAAAAGCGACATCATACACGTCTGTTCTGTGCTGATAAAAAAGAACAGGTGAGTTTCGCATTCTGAACGATGTGAAAAGCGTGTAAATATTTTCTGTCAGCTATGACCTTGAACGTATCATTGATAATTCATCTCGCCAATAGGTAACACTGTTTTTTCAAAGTAGATACTTATCGCCAGATACCTTCTTTCGTTGATATCCGGAGTAAAACCGATTTGTACTTTCTCTCTCATCTCATCAATTTGACATAACAATATTTTCTTAGGAAAGAAAGTTCTTCAAATTCTAATTAAATTGAATTATTATCTCCATAGATATTTCCCGTGAGAATTTTTCGTCTAGAATAGAGTAAAACGTACCTGCATTTTACATGAATGTGCAATGACTTTTATAATTAATTAATAAAGTAGTGCAAAAAAAGGAATTTTCTACGACGTCATTCGTGACATAAATTTCCATCGAAATGCTTCCTTCAACGTCATGTGTTACTTTTAGGAGGGTTTCTAAAAAAGATCTCTCGCTGCATGTATATCGTCAGAGAACATTTCGAGCACAATTGCTAGAAGTCCCAGTTCAAATGTCTTGCTTTGTTATGATTAATACTCAAGTTCTTCGATCATTAATGAACTTCAAAATGCTAAAAATAAGCAAAGTGTATTTTTAACCCAAAAGTAGAGAAACAAAAAGCCATAATGCATCATTGTGGGAGGTATCCCTTTGATAAATAACGATATGTCGTAATGGGTTTTCTTTTCGTCGGATGAATCATTCCGATGCACTGTCTACACTTGAAATCAAAACATGAGAATTCAATTTTGAATTGCTATTAATGGATTTTTAATAGGCCAGGCGCGTTCTTTCGATGAATTTTCTCGTTGCTTAATATAAGACAAGAAATCAAATGTTCTTTGAAAGTTCAAAACAGGAACATTTATGTTGTTTTTCTTCTCTAGTGTGGCAAAAGTGGAAATATTCCTCCGGGCACAACAGTGGATGTTGCAATTACACATCCAACGGAATACGACTTTTATCTCTGCTCGCATGCTGGTATCCAAGGTACATCTCGCCCATCCCACTATCATGTTCTCTGGGATGATAACAGTTTTTCTGCTGATGAACTGCAAGCATTAACTTATCAACTTTGTCATACATATGTCAGATGTACACGTTCAGTATCAATACCAGCTCCGGCTTACTATGCTCACTTAGTTGCATTTCGTGCACGGTATCATTTAATCGAAAGAGAACCTGAAAGGTAAGCAATCATCGATTGAACGGAAGCTTGAGCGTGATCTATATTTGATTATTTTGCTTTTTTTCAGTAATGAAGGTTCACATCAATCATCAAATGGTGATTCGAATGGTCAACAACAAGTTCAATTGAGTCGTGCAGTTACCGTACATCCAGATTCGGCTCAAGTCATGTATTTTGCTTAGTGTTAGAATAATCTTTCTCCCCTTCCGCTTATCCTTCTGATATAATGCTCACATTTCCTCCATCTATTTACATGTCATCATTCTCTCTTTTCTGTTTCTTTAGAACAATTTTCTTTTTCTCTCGCTCTTTGTTTTATCTCAATAGATCAATTTAATGTATCTGTTTCCTCACTGGGCTCGTTTGTTTCTTTTTCGTCTTTGTATATAGACTTCTTATGTAGCTTCCTCTTCGATGCGCGCAGATTCGAGTGCAATAGAGGTGCTATTTTACTCTCCGTCACCCTTTCCCCTAGTTGTAGTTTGATTTACAACAGTGCAATTCTTATTCACAACATGTGCGCACACATACACACAGAAGGAAAAGACTTTGCTTCGAACTATTTGCCGTATAACAGTGTATATACGTATCTAACTCTCTCGTTATTGCGTCGTTTTTTGTTTGCAGTGTTTCAGCCATCTAGAACATGCTTCTGTTTCTCATCGTGCTTATTTCTCTTCAACAGTGTATCGGTGTCAGTGCGTGCATTTTTTCGAACGAATTTCAATAACGAATGATCGGGATAAAACGGAACTAGGACAAATATTTCGAACGCCAACGTCTGCTTTCCCTTTATATGTGTATGTATGCGTCATTACTCTCTCTTTTTTTTCACTCTTTCTCTCATGTTGATTCTTTTTACTTAAATTCTGCCGTCAATACATCAAACCGATTTCCGAATGACATCAAACTGTCTACGTTTTTTCTCGCTCTCTCGTTCTTCTTTTGCCTATTCAATACTCTAAAGAGCAGAAAAAATGTAATCACGCAAATGATGAAATAAAAACATATGTGTGTGTGTGTATGTTTAGAAAAAAAGGACATTATTCTTTGCGTTACTCGTTTGTTTTTTTTCGTGTGTCTCAAATGAATTTACGTGAATGTGCCTCTTTCGTTTCGTTTTTTTCTTTTCTTCTTTTTCTCGTCATTTCCTTTGTTCTGATAACAAAGCGTATAAATGATATTCGTAATTTTGACTTATTTAAACATAGTGTGTACGAAAAAAAAACAAATTACTTCTTTAAATTAATTTTCAATCCATTCATACGAACAAATACTTGTTGAGAAAGAATTCTACAAAGAAAGTGCCTTGCTGTATTATTAGTACTTATTATTTCTGGTTCAGTGTCTTACATTGCAAGTACTTTGTTCGGAGAAAAAAAAAAGACAGACGTAATATTGACTTAATCAAAACAAGGCTTTGCATAGGTGACGCGCACCGACATGTCTGGCTTGGTGTACTTTCAGTGTACAAAATTTTCTTTTCATGACATTTTTTGTTATTCTTGATTGCGATTGAAACGTCTAGCTAATACATTTTCCCTCTTTAAAAATTTATTATCGTATGGTGGTCGCTACGCTAGAATATGGTTCGATTTTTCTTTCTACGAGCTAAAAATACTCTATTTATATGCCGAAGCAAAACAATATAACAACATAGGAGGCGACGAGCAACTACTGGATAATATCGGTCGTGGAGTATACATAATTGACAAAAAAAATGCTGTTTAACATTCAGAAGCTTTTGGAAGTCTTCGAAGATATGACTCGAGTCAACGAACGGTCATACCGGTGATTGATGCTATTTCAAAAGAAGCCTGAAATTGCTTGAAATTTGAAGAAAACAAACAAAAATAACGCAGAAAACTAATAATTAGAGCAGATGGTGGTGAACGATCTATATAGCATTTTGCAGTGTACGGAGTTCGTTCTTTTCTTTCCTAAAGAAAAGGAAAACGACGAGCGAGCCCGATAGATTGCTCTAGATTTCTTTCCTTCTATAAAAGTAAGTCAAGTGATAAGCCAATGAGATATTTCTCATTCGATATATATAGCCGATTGGTTTCGTGCACGTCGATGTCTAGTCTGAAACGATTATGTAATAGATTTTCAAAAATCATTTTCCCGAGAAAAACGAAGCCAGAATAATGATTATTGGACAAAAATAGAAAGTTCCCGATTTTCAGCGACATTTGAAAAAAAAAAAGAAACAACGCCATATCAATGCGATGAAATTTATTCGCTCTCTTTCTTTTGAAGTTTTTCGTACTTTTTTTTCGCCAAATAACCATAAAGTGAATCACATATCACGTGTTGACTGCATGTGGGTTTATTGGTACCCGTGAACCTTGCAAGGAATATAGTACAAAACTTCTTTTCGTCTACTATCGTCTTCCTTTTTTCTCCTCCCTTCATCGTTCTCGTCGCGCTTTTTTTATTACTTCTCTCTTCTACGGACATTACACTAAACTGCGTCTTTCTGTCGCTCGTTTGTCTCTCAGTTGTTTTTTCTCTTTTTCTCTTAACTCGTTTTTTTTTTCAATAGTATACCTGCTTCACTAACTCCATTTGCATTGTATACATTCATCTGGATGTCTGTATATATACACATACGCCGAACGTCCATGATTTCATAGTTCACCAGTAGATTCAGATACGCATATAGACATTCCACATCGTTAGAACCTTCAATAACACTGTCTGATTACATAAGCATTTCTGTAATACATCGCTATTCATTAGAAGACGAGCTTAGGTCTGTCCTAGTTATTTCCTAAGATTTTGGTGAGAAAAAGCTGTTGCTTTAATTACGCCGATCGCTGGTACGAGCTGTGTAGAAAAAAATAGGGCATGCAAGTACTCGTCTACCGAGGCGCCCTTGTCGTTTTCTCTTGCACAACCATATTTTCCTTTCCTTCAGCGTTCTTTCTTCTTTCCTTTCCTTCTACCGGCTCGGATGATGTCGACTGTATGTGACTTGCAACAAAACGAGGGACTCATCTGACCTACATTCAGTTGTGCTATTCTTATCGTATCAGACTTCGGTTGTCATGCGTATTCTAGATTATATTTTGATTTGTATACGCCGTATATTCAATCGAATAAAATGCCTGAAAGCGAGTTACGGATGGCAGTGCAGAATAATGAAAACGATGATGGTAACCAAGTATCTGACTCGAAAAGAACTGAATCAAATACATCGCCAAGTTTAGTAAAAGCAAAACGAACGCGACTGACATTTCCATTTGGAGCTTGGTAAGTTCAATAGCGTGAAAATCAAAGGATATACTCGTTACACTGCAATTTTTCTTTTAGTCGTGTCTGCTCAGATTCTGCTACGGGTATTCACTATGGTATTGCCACTTGTGAAGGATGCAAAGTAAGTTGATGATTGTTATGCGAGAGAAACCTTCTTTAAGTAGAATAGATTTATGGTAATGCCCTTATAAACTAGATATCTTTGTGTCCTTTCGGACCGATTCCTCATAACGAACATTGTGACCTGTTCTTTATTCTATTTTTGTCTTTTAGGGATTTTTCAAGCGTAGTATATTACGGAAGGAGAAATACCGATGCTATTTTGATAGTACATGTCTCATCAATGTAACAAATCGAAACCGATGTAAAGCTTGTCGCTTTCGACGATGCATCGACGAAGGCATGTCAGTCGATGGTGAGTTACATCAGTTGATATTTCTCGTGATCTAGTGAATTCGTGTTTCAGGCGTCAAAATGGGTCGTATACCAAAATTAGTAAAAGAACGCGCTTTGATAGAATTGAAAGAACAACAGACAAAAGAAGCCGCTCTGTCTGGAGCTAATGAAGACCATGCGAGAGAGTCTTCGTGTTCATCTCTATCTGATCGTAGTATAGAAAACTATGACCCCAATGCAATGGATACAGGTAAAAGATACTCATGATGTTTTTCTCTTCGAAGCTAACTGACTGATTTAGATTATTTAGAATCTGAACCGTCGCCTCTTCAGAGACGTGCTGGTTTAGGACAGTCATATACAAATGACAATTACCAGAAAAAACTAGCCAATTCGTCCTTCATTCTTCCTAATCAACCAATAAATTCCAAGGTCCAATCAGACGTATCTCAACGCAGTGAAACCGTTGCATTACCATCAAACGATTCGGAACTAAGAAAGAATCCATTTTTCTACCGAACAAAGTACCCAACGTTTCTCCCCGATGATTTCACAGTCGATGAAACAGAAGGTTTAACCATGCAAACGTCAGGTCTTTTATCCGACGACGCCTTCAAACACGTTGTCACCATCAGAAACAAACTGCGTGCCGACCAATTAAGTTTTCTCGTTCAACTGAATGAAGGAGAAACAGTATTTATTCGGTAATTTATACAGAAAACCTCAGAAGATAACATGCTCTTATCATCCATTTTTTCTTACAGATATATTCGTTGGTGTGCATATAAAATCTTTCTTCGTCGTTCCAAACGAGTCAAACAACTGGTTTCTCGAATGCATCAAATGATTGACCGTAATATTCAAGAGTATCCAGGAGATAACGGCACCATGGGTGACTTCTTTCGAAGCATTGGACGTACGTGAAAATGACGAAGTTTCAGCTAAAATAATCTGCGATGTGTTTCTAGTTTCTTGTCAGGTTCTTACCCGTGCTACAGTTCTCTATGTGCAAGAAGTAAGTGACATCGAACATAGCTTTCGCTCACTTCTTTCTTGTTTCTTCTGTAGTTGCCTGGTATGAAGAATATCGATATGAAAACTATGGAAAAGCTTATACTTCACCGAGCATTTGGGTGGTATATGGTGCGTAATTTAATTGACGAACTAGTTTTTATATAATCAAAAGTGAATATTTTACATTTTAGCTGAAATATCATGAATTGTACAATAGCAACGGAGAGTGTTATAATTTGGGACCTGATGGCTTCCAATATATTCGACATTGGATGAATCAGATCAATAGTGTATCGCTCACAAATGCAATGTTCAATTTTTGTCTTCGCATACAGGAACTTCGTTTGAATGATAGCGAATTTTCGCTCGTTTTGCCGTTGTATTTCTGTTCCTCAGGTAGGACATCAAATTTTCTTGACCAATGTAGACTCTCATTTTGAATCTGATAGATTCTAATACGGAAAATACAGAAGTCGTGCAGATGCTCGGCTCGTGTTATCGCTATGCATTCTACGCTGAATTATGTCAGACTCGTGGTGAATCAGAAGGAAAACGATTGTGTTTGAAAACTTTGCAGGTTTGTTGATTTATTTGACTGCCATTCAGATGGTTGATGAGTCTTTTTAGGTACTGGAGGATCTTGTTCCACTTTCTGAACTTTATAATAAAGAAATTGCTGACCGGTCGTTGGAAGGTAAACATTTTTTGTTCTCGAACGTTGAAGAACAAACTGTTCTGATGTTGTTCTAGGATGAAATTATGCAAAATTCGTCGATAGTCAAAACTTTCCGTTTGTTCGATCATAAACACTTTTGTATTCATGATGATCTCAATGTGAAAACTAAAGACGAACACTACAAATTTTTTGTTGTGCTCTTCATTTTTCTTTCATAGTATTTTCATTTGATTTTTTTGGTTTTTCTTTCTTTTCTTTGTCAATGTTTTCGAAAGAGACGGTGATATATATATACGTATACACACACACACATATATATATATATTTACACATTCACATGCTTTTGATCGTTCGTGCTGATTTCGACTCAATAAGAAAACAAAAGAAGCAACTTTGACGGTTGTTCTTATTCGAAACTCATATTTGTAAAACACATGAATATTGATAAGATACTTCTGTACGAAGGAGAGCATAGATGAGAGGAAAAGCAATAGACTTGTTTGTAAAGATCAACGTGTTCTCATTTAAGTTTAAACTGCGCTCTTCAGAATACTGAAGAGATTTCACTTTGATAAATTGAATTATTCAGCAATTTTGATTCACTTACGCATGATTATCGTTTAGTGCTTGAATCTGTCATGATCTTCCTCTTGCCCAGAACCAATAACATCTATTCTTAGACATTCATTTAATCACTAGATCGATTTTAAATATTCATCCTTTTCCTGCTCCGGGTACATCATATGAATATGTGGTTTTTATGACAAACATCAAACTCTCAAAAACGATCTTACATCGAGTTTGATGTACATATCAAAAGAAAGGTAAAATCAATATTTATTTACTTGAACTGTTTTCTACTGCATGGTAGTTGTTAACATTTCGGTATTGGAGAATGTCAACGACGGTTTTCTGTCTGAAATACTTCTCATTAATATAAATACCTTTCAGCTGACAACATGCAGTTCTCGAGTAAAACTGTCAGTTCCACTTCATTATATTCGCGGGTGTCGTATATGATGACACATTAGACAGAAAAAATATCAGTCATCGGGCGCGTTCAGTTCGAGTGAACTAAGTTTCTTCAGTATCAATTTGTGTATAAGAACACGGATGTTCGAGTTCGAGAAAAATGAAATTTTTACTTTTGTCTATCCTAATAGAAAGAGCTTTTTCGACTACTAGGTTCAAGTAAAACATATATTCTCTTTTTAATTAGCTAGCAGGAGATATGTGCCATATACAACTCTCTTAGGATTGGATTTCAACAAATATGTTATCAGATATCTTGTTACTAATCTAGATATCATCATGAATAAACTGGTTTCATGCACATGACATTGACTTTAGTTTAGTCTATAGAGGAAAACCGCCGTTGGTAATGAGATCTGAATAGTTAATAGTCGTGGTTTTGAATAAGATGGAATTCATTCAACAACACACCATGTGGCTTTTTTCTGTTTTATTTTCATTATCAGCATCATAAATATATATAAATAAATATCACGACGATGTACAACAACTAAGGAGTGATTTTCGATATTTCTTTTTTTTCTTTTGACTTCGTTTCATTTTGATTTTTGTATTGATTTCTCGTACGATTTCGGCGAAGATGTCGTTGACATTTATGGCTAGTTTGGCCGATGTTTCAATATACGGACAGTTCCAGGTTTGCGCTAAAGCTAAAGCATCGTTAGGAGTCACTTGCCGTTGTACCGATGCGTCGCATTTGTTACCAACGAGACAAATAGGTACATTTTCCGTACCTTTGACACGGATAATTTGTTCGCGCACGAGTCGAACATCGAGAAATGATTGCCAAGATGTTAAACTGAATACAATCAGAAAGCCACGACCGTTTTTTATGTAGAGATCGCGCATAGATGCGAATTGTTCAGTGCCTAAAGAGACAAGTGCGAATTTCATTTCTCATTTCCTCTCTCTCGCTCTCCGTCTTCGACAAAAACTTACCAGCGGTATCAAGTATTTCCAAGTAAGCCGGTTCAGTATCGACTTGTATTTCTTTTCGATAGAAATCCTGTAAAACATCAAAGTTGAACATTCTCTTCTTTCCAATTGATATCTGACCTACCTCAATCGTCGGATCATATTTTTCAACAAATTTCGAATGGCAAAACTGTACTGTTAAGGCTGATTTTCCGACACCGCCCGGCCCGAGCACGACAACTTTATATTCTTTCATATTAACAGCTTAACCACTAGGGTTACTGCTGTTCTTGTTGTTAATAATAGGATGAGGACGAGCAGCTCATTAAGTGTTTCTAGGCACACTTACTTATGTAGTCGAAATAAATGTTGTAGTAAGTCAAAGAAACAGAAGAAGAAGAAAAAGAAGAAAAGAAATCTAGAAAAAAAAAGAAAAGAACAAGTGGCAACATGTCACACATATATCCACAACGAAAGTGTGAAGCAAAAAGAAAAGGTCATCCATATTTCTCTTCTCTTCTTTCTCTTTCTCCTGTTCAAGATTACAAATTTTGTTCCAGCTGATTCATTGTATAAAGCACTTCGAAGTTTCATCGATTAGATGAAGAAAAGACGAATTGCATAATCTTTACTTCGACTATCATAATCAAAAAGAACCTGACGAATAAGTGATTAGAATAAAAGAAGTGACATTTCAACAAATCGAACGCAATAACATGCAACTACAATATCCTATTGAAATCTATATGTATACACACAGCAACATGTGTGCATACACCGTCATACATACCATTGTGTCGAAGTAATGAAAGAAATAGGTTCGTCTTTTTTTTTCATATATATGTCAATACCGAATACTGTCGTTGATCTGATCAATGGCATGAAGGCAAGCAGCACACACATATCGATGAGTTGTGCAATCTGAATGTCATCTAATCTTTCTGTAAGCAGGCAGAGCAAGTTATGTGTGCATGCATTGTATTGTTGTTGAGACATCATTCATCAAATTGAATATCGTTCGGTTAGCAAGTGACAATCAACAGAACTATCTAGTTTATAGACGATATTTGATCTTCATCGTAGGCATTTGTCGTCAGCTCTTTCTTTCTCTTCTTTTATCGTGCATATAACTGCACTTGTACATTCCCTTAAGCATTGATATTTGAATATACTTCTCATAAGCACGAAGCTAATCGCTTTATCTCTCTCCTAACAATAATGTAATTCGTCGCATTCTTCCGCGCATATAGAAATAAAGATATATGGATATAGATAACTCAAATAGTTAACGATATTAGAGGACAATACCTAACTCTTCGAAATGTATATGATCATTATTTTTGTTTTATTATGTATGCAAATATACACGTATGAATGATTGGTTGTCTTGACGAAGAAAGCCTTGAAGCTTGATGATTGATCATATCATCTGATTGATTATCCATCTCTTAGTGGAGCAAGAAAATCTAGTCTATTCATTCGGATCTTGATCGAACGAATCGATCATAGTTGAGACGTTGCCATAATAAAGAGAAAAGAAGAAAAACAAAGATCTTTCTCAGAACTTTCTTTTGATTTCGTCGAACTCAACTACTTAATATCGATGGTTTCTCTCCGTTGCAAATTTCAAGATAGTGATATTTCGCAAGGGTAGACACAATGACGAGAAAAGTGCGAAATAATTATCGAAAGCAATTATTTATCTTCTATTCGAATGTGCTGTCTGTTCTGATGAGGAAGGAAGTGCACTGATTTGATTATTTATTGCGATGTAAATGTCTTCGCAAAGGCAAAGTTAAGTCCTGAAAAAAAAACACCCTGATTTTTTTCTAATCAGCCATACGAATGAAAAAAAAGAAAGGTTTCTTTCGTTATGCGCGTGTTTCAAGAAACAATTTTCATTTGAATTTAGTCTCAGCAGTGTGCAAATATAGTGCAGCATGATTGTTGCTATTGTCGACTCCCTCTAGAGTCTCTTCAACTAACAGTAGTCAAGAGAGGCATAATAGTAACCTCGTCATCATCATTAGCGTCAAACGACAATCTCTTACTCTTTACTAGCTAGAAAAATCGTCCTGCCGTCATCATCATCGTCAGTTTTTATTTCTATTTCTTGCTTGATATTATTCTTTCCTTTCTTTTATTCTTTTCTCTTCTGTCTTCTCTTGTTCTGTGAAATGAGACGACTGACAAGCATGAGAAACAACAAAATGAGAAATCTTCTGAGTGGGTATTCTCCACATCTTCGATGTAGCACGCGAGTCGAGCGCGCATTGATGAGTCTGTTGAATGTGCGAAGCGAGAAACGAGTAAGAGAGTAGGACGCACTAAATCTCGTCGATGATAAGAATGCAGCAAGGACGAATGTTGAGAAAAGCAAACATATCCCTATTCTTGTTCTTTCACAATTAGAATGATGCATGTGTTAGGAAAAAAAAGCGAGGAGAAGAATAAGAAGTGGCAATAGCAATAGTTGTTCTAGTGGGGGTAGTAGTCGAAGAAGAAGAAGAAGAAGAAGGAGAAGAATAGACCGATTAGGATTATTCTAACGAGATGAACTGCCATGAGAACTATTGATTTAATCTAGTAAAGTATTCACGTCTACTTCTGTGTTTTCTTTTGACAGACATTAGCGCATCTCTTTTGATTTTCCCTTTTTCTTCGTCTTAGATTTTGTGTGATCGTCAACAAAATCCTTGATGATACCCACTTGGAATGACAGGAAAAAGAAAGAACGATCAAATGCATTTTCCCTCATCGTCATAGATAACTAAAACATTGTCAAGCCACAGTTTTTCTTTTCTCGTATTCTCTTTTCAGATGACAATGACTGTCATACACGACCCAATTGATCGAAATTGCTGAAGTAAAATGAGATGATTGAAGGTAAGTCGCTGATTAGATTATGGATTAAGTAAATCTCCGAAGAGAATATCGTAGATTAAATCAACAGTATAAGTAAAAAACAAAGTGGATAAAGTGTCTTATCCTTGACAGAAAATGATGAAATCTTCGGTGTTCAATAGTAAAAAGCTGCTTATGTGTAAGAAGTGATGCAGAAAAATGCTTATATTCATTGTTATTTATCTGTGGGAATTACTCATTATTATGACAACTGCTGTTGCTGGTCAGCAACAATTACGTACTCAAACATTTGACATCACGATTGGTAAGAGGAGAAAGTTATTTGTTTGATAGATTGATTGTCTATCTATTCATCGTTTGTTCTTCAGGTGGTGTTTTCACAGACCGAGACGAAGGCACGGAGAGTCAGAGTATGGAAAGTATATTTAAATATGCAATTTTTCACTACAATCGATTGGCGAAAGATGCACATAATCTCGCATTCAAAATACGAATTAAAGAAGAAACGTTGAGTTTAATTGCAGCAGAATCAGCTGTACAAACTGTTCATGATGGTAAATACGAAATATCTCAAAAAAGTTCTTGAACATCAATTGCTTTCTTTTGTCCTAGTATGCTCTCTGGTGCATCAACGTCGTGTACAAGGCATCTTTGGCCCACCATATCCTGAAATAGCTACACTTGTTCATTCAATATGTTACCACGTTGATATCCCATTTATAAACGTTTGTTCGTCTTGTTACGACGCGGAAAGTTTCGATGAGGAAACCTCTGAAGACATTGAACATATCCCGCGACGTGATCGTATGTCGATTAATTTGTATCCGTCCAATCAGGATCTGAATGTCGCTTTCCATAATCTAACCCACAAACTTAAATGGAGAAAATTCCTGATCATCTATGATATGGATTCAGGTTCGACGTTCTCCTTTCGATAGACATCAGTCGTTTATTCTCATTTGAATATAATTAGGTTTGACACGTCTTCAGAAAGTGCTCAATGATCCAGGTGTCAATCAAACTGATATCCTCGTTCGTCAATTTACACATTATAAAGACCGAAGTGTCCTTGTCGATGCGATTGGTCGCGGTATTCACAATATTATCTTAGATTTAAACGATTTAAATACGCGCACAGTTCTCAAAATGGCTCTACAGATGGGCATGATCAATTCAAATTATCACTATTTATTGACAACATTGGTATTTAGGGAAACAGCGAATTGTTTTGATTGATTTATCGTTTTTCCTTTCTCTCTTTTTCAGAACATTGATACATTCGATTTGGAGGACTTTAAATATAATTATGTTAATTTAACTGCTTTTCGATTATTCAACCGTCGTGATGCTCGCGTACAAATGGCCATGGAATCGTTTTTTGCTTTTAAAACGATGCCCAATACAGATGCAAATCGACGCCTGTTCACAGTAAATGTTCTTTTCCATTACATTCAAGTATTTACTCAATGTATCTTATTTAGACTCCAGTCGCGTTATGGGCCGATGCAATTCTTGCATTTGCATACGCCTATGATAAATTAATTGCTTCTCAATTAACACTCGGAGTAGATTTAATTCGACCGAATATTTCCTGTTCAGATGGTCGCGGATGGCCATTAGGCATTGAATTGCATTCAAAATTTAATCAAGTAAGGAATTGTCGTTCGATTTCAACCGAAAAAGACGCGATGTTTATCTTTTGAAAGATTGCTTTTGATGGAATCACCGGTCGAATCCAATTCACAACCAATGGCGAACGAACGGGATTTGAACTTGACGTTGTTCATCTCGCTGAAGTTGGCCTTTCAAAAGTAATCAATTTGCGTTTTTTTCCCTCTCGCATCAAATTAGCATATCTCATGAGAAGATCAACAATGATCTATCTTGTTGCTTTTCGTTTCTGAAGAAAAAATCAAGACATATTAGCAATTTACATATAAAGAAACAGCAAATGTCATCGATTGCTTTGCTTTCCAATGTTTTTTAACATGCAATCAATTTCAGTCGAAAGACAAAACATCACATATAATCTTTTTTTATTGACATCATGTCACACAATGATCCATTTCCAATGAGTTTTTCATGTTATACCTTGGGAAAAAGTATCTGCCGTTAGAAAGATTTTCATCACAAACGATGTTTGATGATGAATATTAGAATAGTTCGTCGAAACATAATCATCACTGTAAACAGGCTAATACGATAGTTCACCTGAAGCGCTGCAGAGATTGTTTATGTATTTGTAACTGTGCTTTCCTTTCCTCCAGATTGGCTCATGGTCACGTGCTAAAGGTGCGAATGTTACAATGACTTCGAATGCACGTAGTGGATTATTCAATTCAACGTTGATTGTTACAACGATTCTTGTATGTTCCGAAGTGTTGCTTTGATCGGATTTGAGAAAAATGAACGAGTATTTGTTTTCTATAGGAGGCTCCTTATGTTATCTATAAGAATAATTCAAATCTGACGGATTTGACGAATATTGTGTATTCGAATCATGATTTCGAAGGATTTTGCATCGATCTCTTAGAAGAATTATCTCATGCATTGAAATTTCATTACAAAATCAAACCGATTACAACTTCACGGTACGACGATATGGTTGAAGAAGTGAAGCATAAGGTATGAAGCTTTAGTTTTTCGTCTTCTCATCTGATTTTAATCTTCGTAGAGAGCAGATTTAGCTGTTGCACCCTTGACCAGTAAGTTGAAGAGGAATATTGCCATATTATTTCATTTGTTTCCTTCTTCGTCTCTAGTTAATTATGCACGAGAAAAACAAATTGATTTTACAAAGCCCTTTCTTAGTTTGGGTATTGCGATTCTATTTAAACTACCGAAACCGGAAAAACCAGGTCTATTCAGTTTCTTAAGTCCACTTTCACTTGAAATCTGGGTAAGTGTTGATCATCTCTCACATGTACTTTTCCAAAAAAAACTTCTTTATATTAGATATACACATTTGCTGCTGTCTTCACTGTTAGTTTTATTCTTCTCTTAATCGCCCGATGTTCACCAGACGAATGGCGAAATCCGTATCCCTGCGATACTGAATATGATGTTTTAGAAAATCGTTTTACTGTCAGTAACACACTTTGGTTTGCTATTGGAACCTTGATGCAGCAAGGTATGAACAACTTAGACATTATTATATTATCAAAGAGTACCTGATTCATGTTTGATGTGCCATAAAGACTACAGAGAGAATTCTCTCGAAAGAACTATTGTTGTCAATTCTCTTTCATCCTCTCTGATCAACATTTTTACTGCACATTGTTCCCCCTCTATATACTGTTCATCAGAAACGATTCCTGGTTGAATGAAAGGAAAGTATTTCGTGTGACAATTGATATATTTTGGATAAATACCGAATTAACTTCCGTTCTTTTTCCCTGATAATAACATGTGTCATTAATAATTTCCGTACATACATTAGGAATCGTTTTGCTTCCTTCGGAATTAATTAGGATTTTCTTTTAAGGTTCGGACGTTAGTCCTTCTGCTATATCAACCCGTCTTGTTTCTGGCATCTGGTGGTTTTTTACCTTAATTCTCATCTCCTCGTACACTGCTAACTTAGGTAAGAGAGAAATAATTTAAACGATTAAAAAGGGAATCGTTCGTGTTTGTTCAGCTGCTTTTTTAACTGTTGAAAAACTCGTTAATCCAATCGAGAGTGCTGAAGATCTATCGAAACAAAATAAAATAAAATATGGCGTCGTCGAAAACGGTTCAACAGAACAATTTTTTCGAGTAAAGCCTTTCTTTGCTTCTTCTATCTCCATTATCTATGGATTTCTCAAGGAATCAAGCATTCCCACTTATCAAACGATGTGGAAACAGATGAAAAGTAATCCGGATGTATTCGTAAGGAAAACCAAATTCGGCGTTGATCGTGTCAAAGCCGAATCCTATGCATTTCTAATGGAATCGACCACAATCGAATATATTGTACAACGTGAATGTAATCTTACGCAAATTGGCGGTCTACTAGATAATAAAGGGTATGGAATTGGATTACCCGAAGGTAAGAATTCGATGTGGATAGAAAAAGCTTTGATAGACATTTGTCTGATTGTTTAGGAAGTCCGTATCGTGAACGGTTCTCGGAAATAATTCTTGATTTGCAAGAAAAAGGCGTGGTAAGTTGATGAATGAAAACAAATGTTTCGTTGAAATGAAGACTGTCTCGTTTAAAAAAAAAGATACAAAAGTCGTATAATAAGTGGTGGAAAGGGAAAGGAACATGCTCATCGGAAAAGAAAGATTCCAAAGCAAATCCGTTGGACTTAACCAATGTCGGTGGAATATTTGTGGTGCTGCTTGGTAAAGCGAATCTTTTTTTCTCAATACATCTTCCATTGACGCTTGTCGATCTAGGTGGTGTTTTCGTTTCTTTACTTGTGGCTATTCTCGAATTTCTATGGCATGCAAGGAAAAACCATGCAAATCGGCGAGTAAGTGACTTCGACCGTTGTCAGTTCGTTCTTGACTTTTTTCCTATGGTTTTGAATGATATTTAAACAGTTTCTAGACAGTATCTCAAAGCTTTTATGTCTTCTCTTCCATTTCTTTACAGGAGTCTGTCTGGTGGGAATTAATGAAAGAACTTCGCTTTTCGATTCAATGTGGTGCTTCCAATCGCAAGGCACTAGTAGCTCGTCGATGCTCACAATGCACAATTGATAATGAAGAAGTCGAATTAAGCGAAGTTCCTGCGCAGAAACAACTAATTCATCGAACACATAGTAATCGTTCGTCGTCATCAACATCAGGTCACTTTCCAGGTGTTCAGCCGATTCCTAAGCGTCGTACAACTGTGGAACGAACATCTGATAACGATAAATTCAATACTTTACTCATGCTAGCGGCTGAACGAACTAGTTATCTTGATACACGTCGAAAGAAGTATTTCAGCGATCCGCATACAGATCATAAAACTCGTCATCCATCTCCTTCACCACAACGAACTGATATTCCACTTGTATTAATCGAACAACAACCATTGAATCACACCCAAGCTTCCCGTTCTCATCAAGTTCGATTTTCGACCAACACAGGTAAACATTCTTGCCAAGGTTTCATTTGTTTGTTTTCTGACTTTCTCTGCTTTCTAAGATTTATCGTGTCGATCTAGTCTACAGATTCCTAATTATGAAGACGATGATGGTGATTCAAACGCAGCCGATGTTTCATCAGGTTCAACATCATCAGCGAATCTTCGTCCTAAACCACGTGTTTCTCGATTGTGATTTCTATCAATATGTCTTTGCGTGTATTTGTGTGTTTCATTTTGTTATTTGTTCTTTTGTACAGATGAAAAAAAAACTACTATGAATAAAACTAGTTAGTATTCTCAGAACGACGAAATTGATCGACTGTTGACGAATTCTTTCTAACCAACCATTGTGAAGATCGATAGTTTGACTTCTAATTAACTTCGTCTATTATTTACTTAAGAAAATGTTAATAATTCAAACCGTTCTTTTCTCCTCCGTTCCCTCCCTTATCAAAATGAAAAGAAACGTAAGGTGAAATTGACTTTTACAATCATTTTATGCTTGCAATCTATACGATTAAAGTACACACACTTACGCGAATATAACGACACAATAAACAGGCATCGATAATCTCGTTTGAGACAAGAAAAAGCCGCACGTATGAAAGAGCCATCAACAAAAACATCTATTCAATTCCGATGGTCAGTCTCCGCATTTCAATCGGAAGACAATTCACGTTTTTCTCTTCCTCCAATAGTCAAAGGTATGTCAATCGAATCCGATATTCGGTCTTTTCATTATTGAAATATTCAGTTTCTACTTCGCCATCATCGATTAAAACGTCATCAACACCTTTACCACTGTTGAATAATCTACCAAAGAAAACTGAAACATTCATATCTACAAATACCAACCGACAAATATGTCCATTGACACTAACTTATTCACAATTGTATCGTGCACAGCATCCAGCACCGAAAAAGAAGATCTCTGAGACACAAGTTCCGATCTATTCGATATTGAATAGAAAATCAAACCAAACTCTTGACGCTTCAAGTTCGCCTGAATCGACCGATGTACAACAATCAGCTCTGGAACAGTATAAACGTCTACGCACCCCTCAACTACGACGTTTACACGTTTCTGAGAAGAATATCAAGGAAGCCAAGAAACTCTATTTCAATCCTGCTTGTAGAGTCTTCGTACCCCTATCTTCGATTGTGGAAGTGTCTTAAAAAAACACAACTTTTATTAAGCATTCTGTTTTTCAAATTTCACTGTCTACAACGAACAATCAAACGTCTAAATGATATTTTCGAGATATAAAATGATTGTCATTATCGATAGGAGAAAACTATACACGATTGTGGATGACTGAGAACATGGATTTGTTAGGTGAGCTGCATAGATAGAACTTGCTTTTGTTTGGCGCGAAGAACATTCGTTACTATTATTTTGAATCGAAACTGGATTGGTCATTTGAAAAGTCTAGGAAAGAGAAAGCGTAGTGAACGAATAAGAAGTAAATATTTATCTCATACAAGGCAGTAAGATGCATTGGAAAATGATGATTGAACGATCAGATGCGTCAGAAGAGAATCATCCGATTGCCAAGATGCAAGACATGTATCAATTTGAATAATGGATTTTTCTCCAAGATCTAGATGTTCGAAAGATAAAAAAACACATTAGATAAGAGATCCTTTCAACCGATTAGAGAACATCTATTTCTTGTCGTATTAGCTCTATGCGAACTCATTAATTACTCATTTCCGTTTGTCTCTAGTCATTTCCTTCTTTGATAATGGACCTATGAACTCAGTCTCATCTCCGACAGTGACAAACCTCGTGATTCCTTGGAAATGGTTAATTTGTCCTTATCGTCACAACCAATCGACATGTGAAGCGATCTTCTTCGATCATGATCATCCATTGAGGCGTGATACACCAAGTAACCTATAGACTTCGGGCATGGATTTGACATTGGCATTGATTGAGTGAAGAATGTGTGAGCAAAGTTGAAGTTTTTTTCATGGAAAGCATCACAATTTCTTTCGTGTGACAAAGGTATCGTATGTAGTTCGAGTACATTGTCGGTTCGACGAGTTATTCGAAGACATTCTTGTTTCGTATGACTAGAAAACATAAGGCGAAGTTTGTTGTTTCTTCGAAAGAAATCCGGTACCAATTGGTAAATGACCGTATAGAATAGATGGCGAATGATTTTTCAGAATGGATCATCCGTTGACAATGAAAACGGTGATCGGTGCCGAGAAATTCTATATTATGGGTTTTTATTATCATTCGGATTGTTCGATCGATTGAAAACCATTGATGGGATTGAAATTGCTTCGGAAAGGAACATTCATCATTGATTGAATGATCTGAATTGATATAAACATGAGAAAAATGATAATTAATGATTATTATGATTACTTTTGGCTGAGAATGTTATCACAGTTGATATATGCCTGGAATAAAGATCATGACATGAATCATCCGTAGCCATGTGAAGAGATAGTGATGGAGACGATTTTTGTTTAGTCAAAAAACTCTTAAAGAGAATAAATTCAAAGGTGAAGACGAGAAAACATTGAATTGATTTACGAAGCATGCATATTGATTGTGATGTGGCTTGTTAGAAAGAATTCGAGCAACGAAATACGTATGAAAGTCTTCAATCCATGTCCCGACGCACATAAACTGAAAATCTAAATCCAACAGTAGCTGATTAAATATATGTGGAAGTGAGTTCTATTAACCGAGAATTGATTGGTAGACTGAACATGGAGATAGATGAAGCTGGAGTTTGTAGGGGTTAGCACATTCATTCAAATAGGACGATGAGATCGATTGATGACAAACTGAACCATCTTTGATTAGACTTAGCAGTTGGAATGGCGGCTGAATTGGACATAGCTGTGGAGTAGAATTTTCTAAATGAAAGTAATCAAAAACAAATCTTCAGCTTTATTTTCGAGTGTACATACTTCGATGTAGTGTATACAGCGCAGCATCGGGAGCGATTAGATTTGGACATAAAGTAATGTTTAGTAAATCGTCTGGATCATTACATTCACCTAGATGACGAGTAGATCGACGTTTCTGCAATACTCAAACCCTACTTTCGCGATACTGAAGTAAATTCATATGTCGTTGGATGAAAACTAAACATCGCGTACATCGATTGAGTCTAATCCAAACGAAATAAGAATGAAAGCACATGCGACTACAAAATTACTCTCAGTAGCCGCCTACCGGTCAAGAAAGATATAATATTGATGCGAAGGTAAAACATCTACACATAATCCTTTCGTTTCGATTCGATCATCCGCTATCTCTAATAGAGAATTCATGCCATGTTGGTACCACAAGCCGAACCATCCTGTTGGCATTTTACATACCGAACAAACTTGTAATAGAAAAACAAACGATTTCAGTTACAACTGAGATAGTATGAATGCACTTATAAATATTTAAAGTTTAATTAATACAGTATTCGACACTCTATATTAGATGTCTTATTATATTTTATTCATATACACAATCGAGCGCATTGAATAAAAAATCAAACTACTATTCTTTCTTTCTTTCTTAGGTCATCAGAACAGAGAATGTCCAGTCAACTCGGTATAGAACGCGTTTGGTTAACAAAAGAGTGAGCTAATATGAAGTATTCTCTACAGAGGTTTTATTCATGGCCGATTCGTACTTGAAAACTAGCGGTTGATGTATTGATTAATAAAAACACAATTCATGGCCACGAGGATGTTAAAAAATTTGATTTCCTTCCTCTGACATTGAATTATTGATGAAAATGAAATCATCCGTTGAATGATGATCGACGCAGTCCATTTGCGTTACTCGTGATTAGCCAATCGCTCTCGTACGATTAGAAATGAATGATTGAAATCGAAAGGTTAAAAGAACTTTTCGAACAGATGAATGCTATTAATCTCGTTCCAAGTCTGACAAATGAAGACATCCATGCAGCAGACAGCTGCCGGGCATATAAATCTTCCTATTCAATCAATCTTAAGACTCATTTATCTAGCTGATTCCGATGACTCAAAAACAAATAGAAAATGTTCATCTGTGTTACCTGAATTGATTTGTAAGATGAGTAGGATCTGTAGAAAGTTTCTCATCGATGTACCATCATGTAGAATGTGAATTAGGCAACAAGGCAGCTTCTACTTTCCTTCCTGAATATTGATGAACAAACTAATGATGACGACAAAGCGACACAATCTGATTTTTTTCCATGTATGAAGAAAAAGAACGAGCAAAAGTGAGGGTGATGATCGCTCTCGTAATGATGAAAGTGATGGAAAAGAATGAATATGAGAACAAAGTGGTACACAATAAATCACTCATATATGTTCAATCCAGCAGCCATTGTCTGGCCAGCAACTAAACGCTCACATTGTATAATATCGTTTTTCTTTCTTAATATTCTCTCTGTCACGTTCGACATTTACTCTTCGTAATAGATTTGTTTAAAATGTCACACACAACACCTTATCTCTATGATCATGAAACAGAGAATGCTTAGAATCGGATAAAAGTAATTTTTTCTTTTTTGTGTATTCAACACCGTGCAAAAAATTGTTGAACTCGCTTTAAAACCAAAAAAAAAATTAATTGAAAAACTCTTAAATATAGTACTACTAGAATTGGTTGGGATTTTTAGGACGTCCACGTCCTTTGCCTGATCCTCCTGTTGATGGTTTGTCGTTGGATTTATTTGTTCCTTGCGCATTAGGTGATGTTCTATCGGTAACACTAAAAAAGAAGGCAAAACTTTCTAGAATTATTTAATTATAGGGTTTATCTTGTTGCGTTAAAATGCGGCAGTATGACATGCTGTTTACGATGAAAAGCTCCTTTTTAAAAATAGTTTTCGGAAGAAAAAATCGTTAATAAGCGGTTTTAGAGTTAGACGATATGCGTTGTTAATGAAGTTCGAAAAAATGTGGACGTAAAAAGCATATATTCTGCCGATTTTGATACGTACCTTGCTTTTTTCTTCGCATTATTTTCCTTGTTATTTGAGTTTTCGTCAGTGTACGATTGTTCATCGGCATCTGCTGTCGCTCGTTCCGGCGACTTATTAGAATTAGCTTTCGAAACCTTTTCTGATTTGTTTGGTGATGAAGCATCGGTTATTCTACGTTCCTCAGGCTTCCTTGGCGGTGGAGTACCTCGATCTTGTCCTGAATGTCCGTTTCTTCTATCGGCATTGGCTTGATCGTGTTTCTTAACTGTAGATTCATTACTATTGTTCGATTGATCAGGGGAACTTGTGTCTTCATCAAAATTGTCCAACGACTTAAAACCGAGTTGTTTCGCTTTTTCCACCCAGGCGTCATAAATTCCATCATCCAATAAAACGAATGTAATTTGACTCATTAAACCAGCCTTCTGGTCAACTGTTTGTAGTGCAATTTCAGCACCTTCATCCAATGGCTAATAAAATTGACTACTGATTCCATTTCACTCGAAATATATTCAGTCACTTACGTAGCCAAATATGCCACAGCTGATGGCAGTGTAAGCAATCGTTTCAAGATCGTATAAGTTCGCTAGAGCAAGTGATGTTTCATAGCAAGACTCTAAGTGTTGTCTATTTTGTTCAGGTGAAAAATCACTATATCGAGGGCCAGCGGTATTAATGATATAATGAGTCGTTTTCGACATTTTATAACTGAGCAGTATGCGAGAACGACCAGTTGGTAAACGAACATTAGGATAGATCTCTTTGTGGGCTCGACATGCTCGAAGAAGTTCATCTCCTGCAGCATCATGGATAACTCCATCTACACCACCACCACCTAACATAGATTCATTTGCCGCTAGAAATGCAAAGCGAAGGGTTAAGAATTTGTTTTATCACGAAATTCAAACAAACCGTTGACTATGGCATCGACTCTTGTTTTCAAAATATCACCTTGACGTATCACCAAGCGTGTCTTATTATTGCTAAGAAAGTAAGTGCGCTTAGGACGAGATCGATTTTGATTTGATGGTCGAAACTCGGGAGTATCTCTAATTGTAAATCAGAGCTTTATGATAATCTGTGTGAATTAACGTTCAAAGGTATGTTACGGATTTAGTTTTGGAGAGAGCCGTTTCGAATCTTTCCGATGTTCATCAGTCATTTCCTTTTCGAAATCGTCGTCATAGCTAAAAAAAAACAGTATCGTATTCTCTGTATTATGAACTGAGGTAGAAGGTAAGTTCCAGTGAAACGTATGCAATCTGATCGAACTATTCGAAGCAAATTTTCTCATCATGTTAGAAAAAGACAATTACTCCTGGTCTTTTGGATCGGATCTGGCTTGCTGTTCTCTTCGTTTTTCGTTGCGCTTCGAATCTGCTTGAGATGGTTTGGTGTCATGTGTTGACCTATAATAAAAATTATAATAAGTGACAATTCGGACAAATATATAGCATGAAATATTATGTATAAAGGAAGGACTCATACATATCTAAAATTTTGAGTTTATTCTTTTTGTCGTCTGCAAGATCCATGAAGACGTTGACGAATCGCTGGTATATGTCTACTGTGAAAATAACTATGTGAATTTCATTAATTTTCTTCGATGATGATTGTTCATATTTTGCCAAAGCTTTGTGAAGAGTTCGAGCTGCATCATCTGTATTAAAACCACTAGCACCACAGCCAATTGTAGGAAAAGCAATAGATCGACAATTGCGTTCAGAAGCAAGTTGAAGGCATTTTAAATAAGTCTCTTGAAGTATTTTAAGACCTGGGCCCGCGTTACCTTGCTTGAAATACGGTGTTGGAGTCAAAATAATGTATGGCTTACGAGTATCGATTATTTGTGGTTCACCTTTTTGCGTAATTTTTGAACTGATAGTTTTTATTTCATGTGCCATACTTTGATCAGCATTAGCACGAAATTTTTCATAAAGAGGATAACTTTGATCACGTTCTTGATGACCTGCTTCAGGCGTTGGAATAACTTTCGCATCTACGTTTTCTTCTGCAAGAAGATCACCTCTCTTTAAAAGAATTTTACATGAACCTTGTTGAAAGGGAACTTCGAGATGAGTATCACCATCAGATCCAGCCATGTCTTTTATCTGAAAATTAGATTCAGTAAGATTACTTAATATCTCGCACTCGTACGAATCAGATGAACAAAATGGAAATCAGTGAGTTAATTCGGAACAATACGTCCGTTAACTGTGAAATCTGCACCATAACTCAAGGAAGAAAGAAAACCGTCAATGCCGCGAGCGTGTGAAAACGTGATGATGTTTTCAGCGCGCAAAGATTTACACTTTTCGGAGAAAAAAGCTAATAACAGCAATGTGTTTCACTTTTCTTCCTAGGCAGAACGTACACTCCAATATTTGCAACAAAAGGAGACATCATAGTTGGAAAAAAGGAACGAATTAAAAACTACTCGATGAAAAAACCCAGTAAGGAGTGGATGTTTAGAGACATCTATGAAAAAAAGCTTCTCTCAATATGGTTTTCATTGACAATATTTTCTATTCAAACAACTTTTGCGTGTGATAGCATCAGAAATTTGTTGCAAATAAAGACAAACATATGGTTTTATTGTTTTTTCATACGATGTTTATTCTACAGTTTTATTTCTTTGAGAAAACTGACGGTTACAACGTTAATAAAAGAATAAATCATTTTTTAAAGGATGTTTCCATCTGCAGTTTTCGCTTACCGAAGCGACTTTTGGTATTGGTTAACCCTGCTGTCGACAACCATACATGGCGTTTTTCTCCGTTTTTGAATATCCGAAATAATATTTGTTTGGACTCTTCACGAAAGGCTTCCGATGTCAACAGATGAATGTAAAAGATAGAAGCTGCATTCAAGTAGATCAAGAAACTTAATGAATTGTAACGCATGAAACTTTCGATGGCAATTCGGAGAGTATCCTTTGGGACGGTTGCTGTGACTGCAGTATAGATGGAATAAATCGGAAACAATACCGTTGAGAAAAAATAGACAATCACTTCACCAATCAAGATCAACGTTAACTTGACATCGCGTTTTTGTATGCGAGTATTTTTGGGAACGGTTTGGCCATTCGTTCCTGGCTCAGGTTGAACGCGAGATCGAATGCGTTTCAAACTTCGAATTGCTAAAGTTGAGAAAACCACCATTATGATCAATGGAATTGTCGTAGCGATAGCTGCGTATAAACCGTAAACATAGGAATAATTCCCACTTCCACCACAACGTCGGCTAGGCATTTGAATATCAACATACACGATCATGTGTGAAGGAATTACAAACCAAACAATCGAAGCTATGAAAACCATTTTGATTGCCATTGAGCGTTGACTAAATGCACGAATTCGAACATTGGATGAACATAAGGCAAAGCGATCGATACAAGCTAAGGCTACCGCTGAACGGGAGATCATGAACAGAACATGAATCAAGTATGAACGAAGTTTGCAATAGATAGCTGAGTATGATGTAAAATCATATGGCATATAAGCTGTTGCAATACTTGAAGGTATTCCAAAGCTCATAACAACAATGTTGAAGATCGACGTTGAGATGAAGTAAATCGCACATGAATTGATCCGAAGATGTTTTTGAGAAAAAACTAAAATATTTACAAAATTTCCCAAAACACCCAAAATTAAAATGATTGGTAGAGCATAGCGTGTTAACGCTGATTGTACCAAATTGAGATCATCACCGAGCGTCATTGAGTGAAATGAGATGTTTTCAGATTAATATATTCAAGCGTTACATATCTGTTGACGGCACGATAATTAAACCCGGAAGACATCATGCACAGGTTAGCTGGAAAGTTTTGTTATATATTGTTGCCAAGAAATGCTCTCTTGATATTGACATGCGACACGATTCTGTTTTACGATGATTAAATATGAGAGGAGGTGTTCGCAGTTGGAAAGAATTCGTTTGCTCCTTGTTTTTTAATATTTCATATACCGAGATCTTGGATTTTACCAATAATCCTACGAATATCGTTAAGTTACATGCACGAATATACTGTTGAAACGTTTTCGAGCTTGCATAATATTTTTTTGAGCTTTATATCAAGGATCACCGCCGTGGGTGCAAAAGGAAGTACGTCAGTAAAGGATATCAGAATATTAATTTTCAAGACAGCTATAAATAAATAATTATACACTACCTCTTTTTAGAAAGACTTAATTGCAAAAGATCTCCTACATGGGTACGTTCATTTGCAATATATCAACTAGAATTTCGCATTATCAAATTTCGAGAGCAAACAGTAGATCTTTTTTGTCATTCGTAACATAGAGCCATAGTGGTTCTGCATTTCAACCGTTCTTCTGTCACGTGTCGATAGTTATCAATATACTTCATCGCAAAGCATGATCGATTCGCATTGAATTCCTATCGTCATCCAGCGAACCTATCACGAAATCAGTTTACGATAATAATTAATCTCTTCTAGCAATGTCTACTTCAAAACATCAATACCACCCTCTTCCTCATTACCATAAGTTTTTCTTCTCAATGCGCGTTTGTAATTCACAGTGCATAGATATGCTATGTTTCATGCTCTTTCAAAACACATAGTAAAGTATCCACATATCAAACTAAAGAAATACATGGCTACGAACGATGATTCTGGTACTTCTAATGAGAATACTATGATACTCTCAATTCGATTGATTCGTTCATTCGAACATCGGAATATTCGTCATGTTACTCTTCGTTCCATCGATTCGTCAGGACAGATGACAGGCAGTGAACTCAAACAACGAATTCTAACAAGTTCGTAGTCTTGCTTTGCAGGTCACGTCTATATTCTCTCTTGTCGAATAAATCGTTTTTTTTTCCTCCTTTTAGTGTTACCAAATGAGAAACTACCGCCACCATTCAAAACATTTTCGTTTGGTATAATTTTCCTATAAAACTCATCCTGTTCAAAGCTATTCTTCACCTAGATACATTGAAAATCGAACATTATCCGCATCAAGCAAAGGTATGTTTCTCGACTTAATCCTGATTTTATAATATAATCGTATTTTTAGAGTAATGATGTTACTATTCGTCGAGATGGTGATGATCGATTGATAATCGAAGATGATAAACACTTGTGTGACTATAACGTTGTCAATGGCACAGAAATTGCCTTTTTCAAACGTAGTGACTACGAAATTTACAAAGAAAAGCCCGATTTACTGATGGATTAGTCAGTGCTCAATACTTTCATTTGTTTCCCATAATAAAATTCTTGTTTTTGTATAACGAAAAGCATCTCTCGTTCACTCGTTCATTCAAAAGCAGATGCGTCTGTTTACTATTGACATTTGGAGTTTCAAAGAATTGGCTTATCGTCACAATGATCAAGAAGATGACAGATCTCACATGTTCATGTCAATCAATGAGCTGAATAGTCGGCAACACCTAACTAAATCAACCGTAACGTTAGACAACATACGCAACAGTTCCCGACAAATCATTTGATAACTTCGATTGACTTTCCCGTATCTAACTATCGCTACCGATCACCAGAAGCAATGAAAGGTCACTTTCTGTTTAGTAAAGTTTTACATTGCGATCAATTGATTGATTAAAATCATTGGGAAAACAGATTTTCAAACTGCCAAATGTTGTGTTGTTCCTTTTTCTTCTTTGATCATTGTTAACCGACAGATGAGCTTAGGTGTATTAATTAGTCCACATCGTTTGATGTTCTTCTTCCGATTATCATTCTTCGATTAATTCTGATTGGCGAGGAAAATGAATAGATATTTTCTCTTTTTTTTCCTCCAATATATTCATCGAATTTAACTTCAATATATCATTCCATATCAACATTCGATACTCAACAGGCTAAGTATTTCCATATTCTTGTTCTAACGTCTATCATTCCTTTGTAGGACTTATGGATTCATACTATTCATCACCATCTTCGTACTATTACCAATCGTCGTGTCCGCTTCATGATTCGTACGCCGATCAGTATTATTCATACCCAGTACAATCAACTCCAGCGCATCCGTCAGCATCGTTTTACTATCCAACTTATGCTGAACAATCATCGCCGCAAGTTGTTCTCTATAACAATTCAACGACGAATATCTATGCCCAACCAACAACCACTCCTGCGCAACTGAATTTGAATACGACTTTTGAGTCAGGTAAGAAAACTTCCAAATGAATATCTGATGCATGTCAACCTCATTTTGCTTCAGTGCCACCGGCAGGCCGCCGTCGTCGACAACGTACAATTTTTTCGAAAGATCAAGTCGATATACTCGATCAAGTGTTCGAAAAGAATCCATATCCTGATATTCAACTTCGTGAACAACTTTCCGAACGACTTGACGTACCGGAAGCTCGAATTCAAGTATGTTTGTTCATGTGAATGTCGTAGAGAAAGAAATGTAATCATTGTGCATTTAGGTTTGGTTCAAGAATCGACGAAGCCGTGTGAAAACCGCTGCCAAATCAAAACAATAGTTGTTGATAATTTTTTGTAGAAAAATTCGCTGTTTTTTTATTTTAATTATTAAATTGTAATAGAAAAAGAATTCTCAATTTGTTTTGGTTTTACGTGAAGAAATAAGATACTAGAAAAGGCGTGAATGATGTATGTAGGAGTGCTTTGTTTAGGTAAAGCACTCAGTGATATTGAGTTGGAATCGTTCTCTTCGCGGAATCTTTGAGTGAGACGACACGTTGTCGGCGATTTTCTTTACCGCTTGCACTTTTGGCCGGTCGAGTTCGGTAAAATTGTTGTAGTAGCAAGTTATATTTGAGTTCGATTTCTAGACAGATGAGAGTAGGAATGGTGTAGGAAGGCAAATCGATCGATACCTGTCAGATCCTCTTTTAGATCAGCATCAGTGAGTGAACAGTAGCGACAAAGTTCACAGTCTGGTGACGGGCATTGGTTTGTATTGACTTCGGAAAGAATGTGATCCATATGTACGTTGTATTCCGGTTGTTCTTGGGCGCAAATACGCCCTCTCCAGACGATACGCCCTATGACGAAAAGGCAGAAGGAGGAGACGGTGATTACTATCTGGAAGTGAGCAGATATTTACCGGCAAAATCCAAAACAAAGTACATTGGTACACCTTCAAGGGATAGTGCTTCGTGCAAAGGTTTATCATTTTCTTTTTCGATATCTATTTCGAAATATGGTAGAGATTCGGCAGTGAAAATGAATGGAATTCACTTACTTTCAAAGTCCTCAGGTGCAAATTCCGTGTAACATTGAATATCTTTGTAGTTTTGAAGGAAATTTTTCAGCTCGTCGTAGTCTGGTTTCAGACAATGAATGGATGTGTAAATATACTGAAAAAGAATGTGAATTTCAATGAAAGTAGGAAGATGGAGAAAATCAGGAACTTACCTTTCCAGAGTTGTGCGATGCGTAGTCGGCAAAGTATGTCAACTGCTGTCGTGCTGGTACACATGTGTTGAGATAGAAGAAGAGTATTGTCAATCGACGCTCTTTGCGAAATGACGGGACCTGAATGGTTTTATTCGCACGCAAATCATATAAGTCAATAGTTTCCATGGCTTGTGCGACTTTCAATAAACCTTGGTGAATTGGACGTCTAAGTTGTTGTTCATAAGATAAGGTATCCAAATAGGCACAACTTTGAATAGAAGAGATTGAAGATATGTACAAGCTGTGCTCCCTTATGGCAGCAGTTCGAGTGTACATACCCTGTGGAAGATCTATGTTGATCAAAATGTGTACAAAAGAATGTAAGGTAGCCAGAGGCTTCCAGTAAAATTGGTTTTGATTGTGTTCCGTACAGTGCTGGTGTTACTGAAACGGCCAATTCGTAAGGTTCATCTCGGCGTGCAAGCTAAATCAAAGAAAAAGGTAAGTCACTAATGGCGCTTCAATCTTACCTCTAACGGGTATTGTTTGACTGTTCCCGGTATGGGTTTGTCGAGTTCTACACCATCGATGATTAATCGATAAGTCTGAAGTACATGTTCAGTTGAGTTTGATTGAATCTTTAAATTGATTCGAACTTTTTCTAATGAGAGAAAAGATCGATGAAGTTTTTTCTTTGAATAAAGTCAAAACCTGTATATCTAGATAGTAGTGAAAGTATCTGTTGTAGTTGATGTTCACATCGATCGATTAAAGTTTTCGATTTTGTACTAGAGAATGGCCAATTTGCATTCGAATTCGATCAATCTCAATGCTTACTTATCCCGTGCACTGATTAAATGATGAGCCAAATCAGTGAGTTCTTTTTTCTCCAGAGAATCCGAATATTTGTATGTCAATATAGGCAATCTTGAATCACTTCCACATTCCACTCGTGTCGGTTTGGAGTAAACCGATTTATTCGAGTTAGCAAGTTTGATTTCAAGAATATACGTATAAACACCTTTGTCCACATCTTTTATCCAAACTTCACGGCATTCAGGAGAATTCGGACCGACTTTAGTCAATAATTCACCTTTTGAATCGAACAAATGTAACTATTCATTCAAAACAAATCGCTTTCTTCACGGAAATATACAAAAGCAAAACAAACCGTATAGGATTCAGTATTTCCATCATTGATAGAGGTTGAATCTCCCCAACTAATCATCAACTCTTTGCAAGCATGACAAATCGCTTGAGTTTTTGGAATCGTCACTCCAGGCCATGTGACATGTACCGGTACTGACGAAGCAATCTTACCATCTTTACGAAGCATCTGCAAGAGCGAGAAACACACAATCTTTTCATTCAATTCAATTGAATATTCAACTGACTTCGATTTGAAAAACATATTTTTCGCCAACATCACCATCGCTGACAACGTAACGAGTTTCTTCCGATGGTAATATGACTTTCGTTTCCCCGTTGACCACTAATTTATACATTTTGATATCAGTCACATGAACTTCGTCCGACTTCTTCCATTCTAACCAAACATAGTCCGGTGTTGCTTCTCTATTCAAGTACAAATTCATCGATTTTGTCGAGCAACCCTTCAGTACACTTACGTCACGCGTAATCTAGGACCTTCGTTTTCTCCTCTCGTCTGAATCTGTGCACATTGACTTGCGGCAATAATTCGATCCGAACTATCTACAGCACAAACACGAACTTCATACAGATGGCCAGGTTGAGTTTTTCTCAAATAACTATTTTGTTTCTTTCGTGATACCCGAATCGTATGACTCTAATCGAAAAAGAAAATTCCAAGAGACATCATTCTAGCAGAAAATCATTTGTTTACTTGATTGTTATTTAAACTTCTGTAATGTATGATACAATGTCGAACATTCGCCGGTCGAGCTAACTGGCTCCAATCAACGAAAACATTTCCTTGAGGTGAAAGTTCAACATCGATTGGTGCTGGCAGATTTGAACTAGTTGTTTCGTAGGACGATACATCCGACTGGAATTCTGACATGTCAATGGTTTTTTAAACTTTACGAGTCGATTGAGAAATGCAGCAATTCTTATTTTCTTTTTTCTTCTTCTTTCATTCTTTTGACAATGCGCACACACACACACACATTAAGAAAAGTAGACGTTTTTGGTAGATGAAAGAGAACTGTCTGTTGCTTTATTCTCTTTTTCTCGAAATGAAAAAGAAAAATAACAAACTACGTTAGCAACAAAACAAACTCGAAATCATAACTATCAACTGATGCAGTCAGTCATTATCTTATTACTTTTCATAAAAACCATGAGTTTATCTTCCGGACAGATCTTTCATAAACAAAATGAAAGCCATGCATGTTCAAACCTGATTATACCCCCACACAAATATTTATTCCCAACTGTTCGATAAAAGAGAATCAACATGGTTCATTAATCTTTTATGTGCAGCTGTTGTTATGTACAAAAAAAGAATTTTCTTTCAAAAGGGAAATGACACCGATGAATCATATGCTAATATTGCCCGATATATTAATCCATGGCGTTCTTCTGGTTTATTATTTGATATTTTCGAAAGTATCTCTGAGTCAACTCACAAAAATATATATATTTTGTTGTTTTTGATTAAATACAAAACATAATAACAGCAAATAGAACTATAACCTTGAGCTTTTAACGATGTCAAAAACATTGTCTGAAAGAACGCAAGAGATCAATAATGACTATATACTGATTTTGTCGTCATATACAAAAATCTAATGATAAAAGGTTCTCATAGCATTTTGACATGAGAAAAGTACATTCTTCTCTTTCTGACGATATTTTTCCAAAAAAATAACTCGGAGAGTTTTTCCTAGTCGACAACTTTTCTCTTTTCTTTCTCTTCTTCTTCTTCAAATATAATTTACATAAAAGAATATCTTTGACGACGATTGAAAGTAGGTAACACATCCAAGTATGTGTAATCAAATGACATCGAACGACTAGAGATATCAAAAGGTAAGAAAGGATTAATCAGCAATCGTACTACAAGCGAGTGCTTGAAAACAAATAAGTTGCTCATTTCTACGTCTTCCTAACCTTGGTTACTGCATTTCAAGAGTAGTGATTAGAAATAGAAGCCGGAATATTCAATTGTTGTCAAAATAGATCTTCTAAGTACCAAACACTGATATAAATTTCAAGCGTGAAACTCATTTGTTCGCTCGTTTTCGTCTTTCTTCGCATAATTCAAGGTTAATATGTCTGTTGACACATTTTTGATAATTATTACAAAGTGTTACGACAAGCACACTGTTTATGTGCGTCTTCGAATAAAAAGCAAAACTATTCGTTTCTATATCGATCGTATTGAAAAGTTTGTGTTTTAGTTTAACACGTTTTGATCGCACTTTAAACGAGCAGAACGCTTCGACGACGTCATTGATTATATACGTAAGCATTTATTAAAGTGCTTTGGAAAACAACAGCTACACTTCTAAATATTTTCTAGTTAAACATGGCGGAAAGTTATTTAACAACTGATATTATTGTAATTATTGTTTTAACCGTTCTCGTCGGTTTGTACTCCATTATTTGAACACAAAAGGCTCGTTTTCATTTTCATTGTTGAATTTCTCCTTCATATAGTTCTCATCGGTATTTGCGCGTTCCTTATGCATTTCTACTGGACGAAAATCGGCATTGCAGAAATTTGGAATACCGCCAAATGGAGTTCTATGCGCAGTTCAATCTATCAGAAGGTGCGCAACTTCAGCCGACCATCAACGGCAAAATCGCTCGATCAAGAATCGTTAGCTCAAGTTTCTATACATTCCGATGATGTCGAACATCTTTCCCTCCAGAAGAAAAGGTCAAGTCCAATGATAACGGCTTATCACACGCCAACATATGTTACATATATAAACTCGAATCAGCCGGGCAAACTAGCGTCGGTGATGCCGTACAGTGAACCAGCACGTCCGAATTACCACGGGAGAACGCATGGCCGTGCGATTGATAATACGGGAGTTTTTAATAGTTATTCGTCGAATAATAATCGATCAAATGATTTGGCTAGTAAGATACAAAAACAACGGTTTTAATGCCGGTGCATATTCGACTGTGAAGCAATTTATTGGTGATAAATTTTTGTCTATTCATATTCAGTTTTTCTGCATGTGAACCTGTCTTTCGATGAGATGTATTGTCGCTTTTACATGTACAATAATTCAAATGATTGATTAATAAATTATCTACTATAAACTATTGAAATTATTTCATTGTAAGTACTCATAGTGAATCCTTTGCAGAAATTGATGTATCAATGTTTGAATCGTATCATTTTACATCTTCTGATAAATATTTTTTTTATTTGTGATGAAAATCGAGTAAGAGAACGATACAGATATCGAGATTAAGTATTCGGTTCCAGAGGTAAACCATTCGTATCGAATCCTAGAAGAGAAAGTGTATTCACAAATGGAATGACTGATCATTATTTGAGAAGTACCTAATCCATGTTCGTTGATTTTTTCACTTTCTTCATGAATCAAACGATATTCTTCGAGTATTTGGTCGTCATTCATTTGATTTATGAAATCAATTGCTTCCTGTGTCGGTCCGTCATTAGTTTCCATTGAGGGTAACTCGTCTAAAAGATTACGGATTATTTTATGCTTATCAGAAGCTCTTCTTTCGTACAAAAAGGTGTTACTAATCCCAGTCTTGCGGTTTTAATCCAAAAATCAATATCCGTCAGTGTTGTATTCACGTAGACATGCCCCTAAGTAGAAAAAACACATTCATATTCCTATGATTTCGTTTGTATGGATGGAACTCACCGTCGAGAAGTTAATATAAATCATTGCAGGGTAGGCAATATCACCATATTGATTAATAGTAAGAATCCACGGTGAATTGCTAAAAGATATTGATTATTAGAGGTGAAGTAGTGGAATACATTTGCTCACGTATCGATCCAAACGATGGGAATCTCATCAATCGAATCTTCTGACTGGAAATAGTTATTCAATCGAGAGAGTTGAGAACGACTGGCAGCAATAAATGTTCTTGATGTTAATTGAAGGAAATCAACTGGATTGAACGGAATCTTGGAAAGAGAAAACTTTGTAGAAATCGTTTTCATCGAAAGAATTTCGAAACAAACCAGTTGAATTCGTAGAGCATTGTTAATTAATATTTGCAGATGATTTAGATCTTCATCTAACGGATAAGTCGTTGTTTTCGGCTCAAACGATGATTTAACATCCCCATACGTCTGTTTGATGATCAACGATGAGCTAAAAATCTCATTTTTGAACTTCATCTCACATAAATCATGCAATCTGAATCATTCAAGAATCCCGTAACCTATTCGTCTACCTTTCAGTCGTGTATTCATAAACAAAAAAGATCTGTTCGTTATCGCGAAACATATCGACTAGCTTTCTATAAGTTTCGTACACTGGAACAAACATTTCGATAATACCAAGAAGAGGAAAACTTAATCATTTGTACTTACAAAACTTCTCTTCATGTTTTATCATAGCCAGAACAATGACACGCTGAGAATTCAATAGGTTCATTGTGATCAATTCATCTACGATTTCATACGGTTGATTCACAGCAAATCTAAACGAGATTTATGTCGATATGCAAAGTCTAGAACGAAAGTTTCAAATACCGGAATAACTTTAACTTCATTTCTTGTTCATTTGTACTTCCTCGATATGTTTTACTTTCTGTTAAATTTTCCGCTAAAATTAATGTTGGCCACTGAATAATACTCTCCTTTTCGCACAGATCTGTCCAATCGAAACAATCGATCTCAACCATAGGTAAATACGTATGCAGATGCCATGCTAGACGATGAAATGTTCGTCGTGCTAACTTCGATGTTGAATCCCATCTGATTGTGAAAAGAATGGCAGCTTTCGGAAAAGTTCGTCGTATACGATAGTAATCATCTTCAGTTTGAAGAAATCGAACTTTAGGATTGACTTCTATTTCATTCAGACTATCAGCTAAGTATCGAACTTCATCGTCAATCATGCCATACATATCTATAAGAAAGCGGAGATGCAAGCACTAGTGAATCAACGATAATTTACTGCTCATATCATGCTTCTCTTCATCGTGAAGTAAAATGTCGATAAGTTCATCAGATGGTTGATCACCGAGACGTTGGAATGAATTCTGGAAAACAGAAAGATGAACTCGAAAAGAGTTATCCACCAATTTCTGCTTTACTTTCTTCACAGACCAATACAGATAGAATGGGAAAGGTGCCATTAACAACGTATGATCTTGAATATCGACCAATTTAAACTTGAATCTAAGAGTATACTTGCACTTTTAGTATAGTAGTGTATTCTTCTTACATGTCGACTGGAATGACTTTGATACGTTTATTGGATATTGGAGTAAATCTTGGATTACGATGAATACAGAATAATGTTGGCAAAGATCTTGAAAAAGCGTTTACATGTGACAAATCAGAATAGGATTGAATCGATTCGGGTTCTGTTTCAACCATTTGTTCCAATTTTTTTCGAATATCATTTTCCAGGTCACATTTTAACGCAATTACTTCATTGTTTGACGAATAAATCTGATACATGCAACCTTTCTCTTCATTACTTCTATAAAAATTAGAAAAAAAAGACATATTTCTTCTAGAAAATCTAAGCTTAGCTTACACCACAACAGAATAGACAAAAGTAAACCACGGCCCATAGTTTAATATAATCCGACTGACTTTCAGATGTTCTAAAATACATGTTTTACAGTTCGAACCCGCATACATCACTTGAAGATACCTCTTGGTGTAAGCGATTGAGCATTGATAACAACAACGGCCTCTTCTCTCTTCGATCTATCGATAAAACTTGTTAATTCATCCGGATTATTAATAGATTCGACACGATACAAAATCCTCGATCTGAGAAAACTCAAACAAACATCTTGCGTATCAATTCTTCAATAATAATCTTACATCATATCGAAAACCACAGCTATCGATTCATCCTGTATTTGTGCTGCTTGAACATGTATTCGTTGTTGAACAGTCAAATTCGCATCAAACCTATCGAAATCTAACTGAACACCACAAGCGTTTTTTCATAATTCCTCACTGATAGAGTTTGAAGAGTACATTGTAGATACATGCACCAACTTCATCGATGTTCTCCACGGACAATTCCTCGCATAGATGCTAAAATAGGAGAAATCAAGCCCATTTATCGCTGATACGATGAGTATTAAGCTTACATAACTAACAAATACATGGTTTGACTCGATGAAACTTTCAAATATTTTCAACTCGTTTCGTGTAGCATTCAGAAATTCAGCTAAGAAAATGTATTGAAGACAGTACGTTCTGAGAGCTTTCTTGACTTACAAACAGGAAAATAACATTGCATTAGAATACATTTCTCGCTCTGACACAATTTAAACTTTTCCATTGGAGTTTCAGCAGTGACCGAATTGAAAAAGAATAAAAGAATCCAAAACATCATTTTATTCATCTGAAAAATGATATTCTAAAGTTTCTATTCAACTGAATACAAAAAAAAAGAAACATTTATTCAGTTGACTTGATTGGTATGGATGCTGAACTTGGACGATTCAATTGATTTTCACGATCATTAGCAATAAAAGATTCATCAAGATATCGCAGTCCATTACATCGTCGACCAGTGAGTGGATCTTTGATTCGTCCAAGTTCATATACAGTCTCACTAATTTCATAGCGTTCTAATGGATAACGACATTCAAGTATTGGTCGTCGTTTTAGTAGAACGATATCTCCAACCTTGGTTTGTTCACGTTTATCGAATGCTTTATAATCGATCCCTATAAAAGAAAAGTTAGTCACATGTGTTACGATTCCCATCGGATTTACGTTGGTTGAAAAACATATCGAATTTATCGTCGAGTTTCATTTGTAAAACACGAACAATGGCGGTTGTTGTGTTGCTTTTTGTGAGCACCCGACCGACTAGTAGACTTGGTAGATTGGCGATCTGTGCTGCCATGAACGATTCGTTTTTCTATCTGAAAACCAAAACAAAGCACATTTTTATTACATTCGAAGATTAGGATCAATATTTTGTCGAAGTTTCCGTCGACGATGTCGATCTGGATCATAATCTGATAGTGGATGCCATAAACTCGACTGTGATTCATCACTTTTCAATGCTAGTGCTTTTTCGTCCTTAATCGTTAAACTGCGTTCCTCCTCCTCCTCTTCTTCGTCACCAAAATTATTATACATATCGAGTTCACTCATCCAGTGCCGTCTTTCTTGTTTTTCCGTGCGAATCATTTCTCTTGACCAATTCTTTCGCAGATTATTCAATGTTAAATATTGCTCGAATTCATTGTCGAATACTTCTGATTGAAGCGAATCGACAAATGCTTGATAATCCTCCGGACGAAGAAGATTATTCGTTGTCCGTTTTAGAAAAGTTGATAAACTTGTGCTGAATATATCGAATAGACTAATGTTCAAATCACGCTGTTGAAAGTATTGTTCTTGCCGTCGGACACGTTTGAATAAACCCGCGCGATAAACAAATAAATATCGCTGACGAATATGATCAATCGCATGAGCTAAAGCGCCTGACTCTACAATGTCGCGTGTTGAAGCAAATAGCATAATCTTCAAATAATTGATTTTATAATCTAAATCCGGCCAGTTTTCACTGAAAAGCTTCTTGTGTGTACGAACTAATTTAGAAATTTCCCGTTTGGTGAAATAACACATGAGAACATCGAAACGTTCGCGAAAATAACTCATATCGTATTGAATGATATTCGGATCATTGGATAACAGAATCGATCGAGTCGTTGTGTCGAATTTCAATTGAAGGAGATTTTCGAAACATTGTTTCAAATTTTCAACATTCACAATCGTTTTGTCCGCAGATGGAAGGTTGATTAGCAAACGAAGAGTATCAACAGGTTGTAAACCATATGAACCAAGAATAGATACCAAATCGTAGAGTTCTTGAGAAGACCATGTTTGAAACGTAGTTAAGAGATGCTGTTGAACACTCGCCGTTAGCGGCATTTTGATAGAATCAGAGAGATATTGAATCAAACGCAAGTTAAACGTTGAATCAGGAACCGTTGCTAGATTGGACGAGTCCAAAGGGCAAAGTTCAGATGACATCTCCAGCCAATTATGACGAAGAGCAGGTGCTTGTGAAGTAATATGTTTCTTCTTCGATGATGCATAACGAACTAGATTAAACAAGACGACACGCACTTCTGTCATTCTAAATTAATTCGCATGAATCGCATACCTACTGGCGAGCTCAGAATCGAAGAGCATCTCAGACGAAAAAATGACAGCATATCTATAACGGAAAGGAAGAAAACAAGATCAATTGTTTTCGAATTAGCCTCTCTGTATCGAACACAAATATATATGTTTATGAGAATGTTTATTTAAAAATAAGCTGACAAATTCAATCAACGTTACATCGAATATACTGTTCTTCAGAAGACGAAAATTTGCCATGTATAACCAATAATTTCATTCGCGGCATTCACATATCATTTAATGTCTAAATCAAAGACTCGTCTTCGAGAACATTACCTTGCAATCACATCGTTTACGAATTGTGTCGAAATTTCTTCTTATACCAACATCATATTCGTTGTGCACCCGATAAAAATGGCAAATGAGTTTAAATGAATATATGTATGTATATGAATGTGTGTATGTAAGAATAAATGTGCACACGTGTTGACAAAATGAGCATAAGATTGTAAGAAATAGAAGGAAAGTATAGATAGTTGTTCTTCTGAAGAAGAAAAACCACGAACAGAACATAAAGCTACACATTGAGCAAAGAGAAAAACACTGCCGATTGAATCGAACAAGATTCAGTTTTCTATACACATATGCGTATGGACGTAAGAAACTCGCTGATACGAAAAAAAGAAGAAAAAAAGAGGTTTCGAAATCTATTATTGGTGATGTTGCTGTTGTACTTTCAATTGCAGTTCTAGCGAAATTCTTTTATCAATTAAATCTGTTAGTCGATCTTCCCAATGTTTTAATTGTGCTTTGAGGATTGAATTACGAGTTTTAACTTGACTTAACGCTGAATCGAATTGTTCATTACTGGTTGACGATGTCGATATAATCGAAGATAGTTCTTGTAAATGATCAGGTTGAAGTAGATCACGAATTTGTCCAAGTAAAACATTTGGATCTGATTGTTGATGAACAGGCGGTGAAGTCATCGATGGACGCGTCCGATTATAAAGGTGAGGCGTTGTATTAGTCGATGTATTGTTATTTAGGTTTCGTTGAGGTGTGTCATTGACACTGGTGCGAGGTGGAAGTGGTGGTGGTTTTGTTGTCTGAGCCGGCGCCGATGACTGAGGCGGCGGTGGCGGCGGAGGAGGGAGAGGAGGTGATAAACGAACGGCAACAGGTGCAACTATTCGATGGTTATCCGCAATCGGTTGTGCGTATGTGAATTGTTTAGGCGAATCGGTCTTTTGCTGAAACGTTGCCCAATTATCGGTTGCTGTGCTATCGGACAGATCGATCAATGGTGTAAACGGTTGTAATTGTGAAGGAAGTTCATCGGGTAGCTGAAAGCCATTGAGACGCAAGACAACAAGATGCATAGCTGTACAGAATTCTGCTAATGACAGCGCTCCATCGTGATTCACATCAGACAAATTCCAAATTTGAGATAATTCACTTGTCGGTAAATTCGAACGTTCGAAAAATTCTTTTGCTATATGACCTAAATGAAGAGTCCATCGAATATTGAATATCAAGAACAACAAGAAAGCAAACTGGTTTACCATTAATAACTTTAGTGATATCCGATTGAAGATTTTGAAATTGTTTAGTGTAATATTCGCGCTGAACTATATTTATGGTCCATGGATCTTCAATATAACCTTGTTCACTTTCGTCGTCATCATCGTCACCGTCTGATATTGACGATGATGATTCATTATCACTCGAACTCTGATGATGTTTAGCATGGTTACTATCAGTCGGTTTGGTTAAATACATAATCCAATCTTTTTTTAACGCCGATGGCTGGTATGTTTGGTTAATCGAATCATGTAGACGTGCACTAGTCGAGCCAACTAAGCCTTTGCCTTCATCGTCGGATTCATTATAGGATAAATGTTGGATACTATCAGATTGAGAGCTTAGAATTGATATTGTATCGATATCTAAACGCGGATGTATATCACTGATTGAGATTGGTGGATGACGCACTGTGACACCATCACTGGTCGTCATGTTGAATAGATCGGATTGTTTTTCTTTGCTCACCGGTGTAAAAAAGAAATCTAAACTAAACCTAAAACAGCAAGACAAATTAGTAAGAAGAATAACACTTTTCGAGATAAAAATGAAATTCCACTATCGAACTCGGACTGATTCACTAGCTTGTTAATCTTTTTCTCAAATGGTTACCCATTCAACGATACATATTGTCTGTCTAATCTGTGGCTTTTCTACATCTAACACATCAATTGGTTATAGATGACACTAGTTGTCGACTGGACGGCATGGACGTCATTCTGCTTTCCTAGACTTACTGACGAATTTCGAACAAACGATCCAGTGTACTTTGTCTGTCTTGGTTTCAAGAATTTCCTTGTTCATCAGTGTTTTGTCGTGATAGATAATGACTGTCTTTTCATATTGTTTATATTTTCATTTGATACGCGTCATGGATTTTGATAAAAAAGCTTTTTTTCTTGATTATTAGCGCGTCGCTACTCTCCCATATTCTCTCTTTATATGATCATCAATCTTTCACGTGAGAGGAAAAGCGCACATCCGTCTCTGCACAAATTCTAAACAAATCTATCCATTTCGTAGCGCGAGAAAAGAAGTATTCCTTTTTATTTCGAAAGACACATATTTACAACAGTTAACATTCCGTCTGAGACCACCGTGGATCTAGTGTTGTTCCCGTAATTCTGTAACAGTAGTCATACATTGCTGAGGCGAATTCTTGAACGAATATACTTTTGTATATTGCAATAAATGCCAACTCTTTACATTCCAATCGATTCCAGAAAGCTTCAATAGGCACGTCCATTGTTGCGCATTGTGCGACAGGGAACAGTCCTGTGTCTTGACGACGGATCCGAAATCCAAAATTAAGCGATCGGGATTCTAGGTAGCATTTTGCGATGTAGGCACCATCATTGCAAACACGTATTACGGCATTTGTAGGTACGATATTAACTAGAAAGAAACTTTATTAGGGTTCGCCAGCCAAAAATGTATTGTGCAATTACTTGCAATGAGAAATAGAATAATGATGAAATATTTCGACATGTTGTTCTCTCGAAAATGAATTTGAAGTAATGTGAAAAGGTGTTGAATCTTTTTGATAAGAATTGATTAGCTGGCAACGGAGGTATTTGGTTACAAGCAAAGAAATGCGTGAATTTCCTTAACAACCATCTTCTCGATTTCAACTTTTCAACAAATAATGATGTTGAGTAACATCGAATCACGTTACGTCGATTAAACAAGACGTGCGTTACAAGAAAAGAATCACGATACCGATCTCGTGGAGTATCATCTGGAAAGTAGTGCAAAACACCTCTCTCGTCTCGATCTGATTGAAATAGCTATCAAATATCTGCTTGTGAATAATGTACATTGTGTCATATCCGTCTTGTGAAATTACATTTATATTCAGTGAGACACTCTGTTTATGCAGTAGGTTTGCATGACGCTACATCATCATGTGTTTGTCATTGCATCATCGAAGTATATAGAATAAAAACGTTAACAAGATTGCGTGTTTTCAACAGAAAAAAAAACATTCATAATGTCCATCGACGAACCTATACCACCGTCCGTCTCCTCAGAAGATTTAGAAACCTGTATCAGAGTTTTGGAAAAAGTTGCATCCCACAAAGCTTACTCTCAACTCGAGTCCACAATACATGATCGTCTGCAACCAGTACTGCATAGTTTATTCCATATACAGAAACGACTAAAAAGAAAACGACTAGTTGATCACCGTGCCCAACTACGACAAACAGATACAAAGGCAAAAAATAGTTGTTTACTTCGTGCTGGTCGTGCAGAAAAACTGCAACAACTTCAATTGCAGCATGTTCTGGTGCCTGACGGAACCGTTCCAACTTCAGCAATAACATCTTCAAATGGTTCTCAACGACTCCTTAAATCCATACCGTGTTATATATGTAAACTTAAATTTCGTACATTACACTTCTTTTATGATTCTCTTTGTCCATCATGTGCTGCGCTGAATTTCTCCAAACGTAACCAAACATCTGATCTTTCCAAACGAATAGCATTAGTTACTGGTGGTCGATTAAAAATTGGCTATCGAATTGTGTTAAAATTACTTCGAGCCAATTGCTTCGTTATTGCCACCAGCCGATTTCCGATAGATTTCTTGAATCGACTGAACAAAGAGCGCGATTTCGATGAATGGAAATCACGTATACATATTTATGCGGTTGATTTCCGCTGTGCACGATTAATTGAAGAATTTACTCAAATGATTATTGAGAAATATGATAGATTAGACTTTTTAATCAATAATGCTTGTCAAACTATTCAACGTCCCCAAGAATTCTATCAACACTTAGTTAAACATGAACGACTGGCTAGCTATGCACTTCTACCGCTCGATCAACAAACGATTGTTGACGGGAATCTTCAATTTTACAAACAATTATTTCCATTCTCTACTCAATTTCTTGAGCATGCACCTACATCGTTACCAATATCATCGACATTCAATGACTCGATGTCTTCATCACTTATCAACACTACATCATTCGATGTCAATAACCAACTAATTGATTTTCGTCCAACGAATTCATGGATGTTACGTCTTGCTGATCTATCTTCAATAGAAGTTGCCGAAGTGCTATCTATCAATACCTTAGCACCATTTATTCTAAACAGTAAATTGAAAGTTCTCATGGTAGACAAACATCCTGAATCGGAATGTGCGAAGTTCATTATCAACGTTTCAGCTATGGAAGGTTCATTCTCACGCAAAAATAAAACCAGTCGACATCCTCACACCAACGCAGCAAAAGCAGCATTGAATATGATGACACGAACATCCGCAAGTGACTATAAGAAATCCAACATTTATATGGTTTCCGTTGATACAGGTTGGATCAATGATGAAAAACCGCTCGGCATAGCTTATAAAACTATGATCGAACGTGATTTTCAAACACCGCTGGATGAAGAGGATGCAGCTGCTCGTGTTCTCGATCCGATCATTGATACGTATCGGCAAGTTGCTGAAGGAAAAACTGATATTAACATTCCATACGGCTGCTTCTTGAAAGATTATCAAAAATGCGATTGGTAAAAATGTTGATCTATTCTTTTATTTTTGCATACATATAAAATAAACTGATGATATTTTCTTTCTTACTTCAAAAACTTCGAATAGCTCATACTAATTGATACGAAAAACAAACGAATGAACAGTTTTGGTAAAAAGCAATGAAATGCTGTACATTGACGAAATCTACTGTTCGCTCCATGCCATAATCACTTTGTTGAATCCAACGAACACTCCTTTATTTTGCTTACTAAACAGCAAAATGATTCGTACACAAAGATGTTCGATTTAATCTTACCATTGAAAGATTCGTTGATCTTGGTAAACGCCATCATGTTTGCTTTCTACACAGGAAATCAACGCTAAAATTTCTCTTGATAAATTCTTTAGAAAACTTTACCTTCGTTGTCTAATTCTAATCCGAGATATTGATCATTTTTACCAGGTAACGAACCGATATATTTCACTGCTCCCTTACTTACTTTACCACCTTGTCTAGAGAATTTCACTATATCACCCACGTGAATGTCACTGATTGATAATGGTGCATACGGACGTTTCGGACTATCAATAAAAACTCGCTCATATCAAACGCCACTCGATCACATGTTCAGTCTCACCTAGTAATGATAGTATTTACTCGAGGTGGTGCACGATCTGAAACTAGACGAATAGTGTTGAAGGACAGCTTCACAGAATGAAGAAATACATGTACTAGTCACATTCGTATTGAATGAACTGCGAGAAAAGGATTGTGGTTCTTTTTTCGAGACGAGATTTCGATGTGTGGCAAAACATGATTGAAAAACTTGTGCTGACACTTCCGGATCGTCTCTGGTTGGATGTTCATCATTGTAAATAGTTGTGTCTAATGCAAACATTGAAGTTTTATAAGTAATACAAACACTTTACCTCGGTGATAGAAAGCTAAAAGAAAACGAAGACAGAATGAGAGTTTGATTGGAGAGAAGAAATGTACCGTCGTTCGTTGAATGAAGTTGTTCATTCCAATCAGCTATACGTTTCGACTTTGATGAGCGAAAATGCAATGGTTGATCGAAAGATTTCGATAAAGGAATTGAGGTTATATTTGTATTAATAATATCGTCACGTTTATTCAATGCGTTGTATCTCGTTGTACGGTGTTGATTGTTTCCCTCAATCTTTGCCGAATGATAGACCGATGCTACTGATCGAGGATTGTAACGATCAACACTGACAGTGGTCAAATAATTTGTGGATTCACTTCCTTCGGACATGTAAGGACTTTCGTCTGTCAACGCTGAAAGTGAATGGGTAAGTTAAAAAGCTGAAGAACGGGTGTATTTACATTTGCAAGGCTTCGAATCGACATTGGGAACTTTGTTTGGAGGAATTTGTTGTTGATCGTGAATTGTTGAATGCGGGATAGTAATGGACGATGTTTGACCTTGCTGTAAACGTAAATTTTCCTGGAATAATTCGTTGTTTCGTTCTTTCAACACTCTAAAACAACGATCTGGAGATCGTGATAAACGAATAAAAATCGTTCGTCATACTTCAGATTGTTTCTCAATGAGTGAAATTCTTGATAGAACAGTTCATCATTTCGTTTCTTTGCTTCAGTTACCTATCGAACGAGAACGAAAGAGAAATGATGAATCTTTATCGAGACGACTTACTTTTTGCTGTAATTCTTCATTTTCTCGTCTTAATTGTAAAATAACTCGTTCCGATTGATGAGAATTTTGTTTTAGAATATCATTTTCATTTGCTAACATCATCATATGTTTCTCCACTGATTCTTCAATGAGAAAACGAAGTAAGCATAGAAAGATGTACATTGAAATTCGCTGAACAATGACGAACTTAGTTTTTTCTCGAAAACCTCCTTTTGTTGAAAATTGATTTCATCGAATCGATTCTTCAGAAGTTCCTTTTCGCGTCGAAGTACTTCACTTTCATTGTTATTCTAGCGAAGTAAACGAAAACCGCATATTGATACATTATCTGCTTTGAACATACGTTTAAATAAACAGATGCACTACCATTAGCTTTAAGTAACTTATTTTCAAGTTGTAATTCTTGAATTTCATTATGTAAATGTGTTATATCAAGTTCTTTTTCTTTGAGTTCGCGTTGTAATGATGTAACATCGGCATCAAGTGCAGGTAACTACCCAAAGACCGAAAGGAAATTGCAACAAATCGTACAAGGTGAGAGAAAACTTGAAATTGATGACGACTCAATTGCGGTGTGAGCAATCACTGTTTTACTTTAATAGGTCTTCGACCGAGAAGTACCAGTCAAGTCTTTACATTCAGTCCGATTAGTCCTTAGCTGATGATTCTCCTTCGCATCGGTTTAAAAGTAGAAAAAAACAAGTAAGTCTCCAAAAAAAGCATACATTGGCCTCCAGACGATTGGTTTGAGGGGAACATCGAAAGTTGCTTACCTCATTCAATTTCTTTTCGTCATTAAATTTCAATGCAGGTACTACAATGACATTTGTCGCAGTTGGTTCTTTAGTCAGAATTCGTACTGGTGGTTCAGATGATTCTGAACCTGAAAACTCTTCGTTGTTATTGGTTAATAATTTCCCATTGTATAAATGTTGGATAATGCGATCAATTTCTTTTCGTCGTTCATCGTTACTCATCAGAATCGATGAGGGTTGAATGCGCGATGTTGATGCGGCAATTTGCGGTCGCTCAGCTTTTACAGGTATAAATGAATGTTCACTTGGATCGAATTTCGGTCGATTGAACACTGTTGGAAGACTTTCATGCGTTCGATTTTGCGTGGTTTTCGCGCTGTCGAGAAAATACGATGATTTGTTCGACTGTGGAACTGTTTGATGTTCAATAATATCGTCGATCAAATCATCATGTAGTGGTCTCCGTTCAAATTGATTTGACATTGAATCTCAATCTGAAAGATGAAATATTTTTCTTACTCAGTCTCGAATCAATCCATATAAATTATTTCAACATACTCTATCGCGAATTTTGTTTAGATTTATGATTTCTTCTCGTCGCCGATTCAACTATCAGAGAGAGAGAGAGATGGAGAAATGTCACTATAGGCGAAAAGTTGTGTTGGTTTTGAAAAAAATCTGTAAATAAAAGAACAAGTGTAAATGAAGCTGTAGAAATCGAAAGAATCCGATACATATATATCGAGCAGATTTGTAGCTCGCATGAATCTGTCAAGTCGTTTTGATGGCGAAGTGAACGAGAAGTGTTCATAATTTTTCTTTCCTTTAACTTTTTTTTCAACAACAATCAATCAATGGTACACACTTCATCACTTTTTCGGTTTCTGCGGTGACTTATGCGTACGCGAATAGATGACGTTAGTTATTTTTATCAGTCAGATGTTTTTCTGCTCTTTGAAGTTACGTTCATTGCTTCCGTACCGGAAGTAAGTATTTGAAATGTTCTATATTAATTAACTGCTTTACTCAATTAAGGCCTTTGAATGGAAGGCAGTTTAGTATTCTTCCCCGTTAACTATAAATAAATGAGGTCAAGAATAAATTCTCTCGGAAAAGAAATTCACAATCGCAAATCGTCTTTAAATAAATGTCATTGATGTTGTTTTCCTGACTTTATTGTAGAAATACCATGTGTTGTTATTCCTATTATCGCTTTATTTCACTAGCGAACGCGCATACACACACACAGGCGGTCGTTTCTTATTGGTTCTATATAAATGATAAAGCAGGAAGAAAGATTTCTACTTCTACTATATGACCTATGCATAACAGCAAGTACAAAGGCAATCTTGATGCTTTTCAAACAAAACATATTTATCATACTAATGTACTCTAACGCGTTTTAAACCGATCGAAGTACTAAACCAGATGTGAGTTGTGACCGACGGACTGTATTAACAAGGACACTACAGAGATAGTATCTGTGAATTATTAGATTTGATGCTATCTGAAGAGAATGCACTATTCGTTTTGTGCTGATGAAATATCAACTGATAAAAAATAAGATAATTATGTAATAACTATTTATACGTTTTGTAAATAATGCAGAACAAACAAAAAAAAATGCGTAATAAACAATAGCAACAAAAACAAATGAATAAAGACGACGAAGACAAAAAAATCTATAGTCTAGATAAAGTTTTTTTTTTAAAAATTACACGTACAAGAAGAGAAAAACGAAGTACACATAATGTGCTCCTACATGTATGTACATTATAGATAATACCGAGATAGGAAAAGAAGAAAACAAGGTGACTAGACACACCGAGAGAATGTATACCGAGGACACCTATACTCTAGCAAAAGAAGTATATGATTATTATTTAACAAGTTTACAGCCGAGTTGTTGAGCAGCCAGGGCAACACAGACACCATCTCGACATGATTCACATCCATGATGTTGTCCTTTTGGATTGCCGAAACGACGATAATGATTTGATTTGATTGGAGTGACTAAGTCTGGATAGATTTTCTCTTGAACGATAACGAAAACGTTTTTAATTACACGGCAGACTTCTTCGGGATACCATAATGGTGAACAAATATCTCCGCATCGATCACAATTTTGTGTGAATAATTTGAAATATAAAATATGAGATTTACAATCATAAAAGAATGATATTTGTCCACGCATCGACGTCCAACAGTGGTTACATGAATCACATTCAAAACGTACTTTAGCTATTTCAACATCACATAGTGTATCAGGTGGTAATTTGCATGATCCATCTGTACCCAACGGCATCAATACCCATGAATGTGAATTAAAATAGCGTCCAAATGTAAGTTGAAATTCAGCGTGAAATACTAAGCACATATCAGAGCAGAATTCTTTTTTACAATCGTCGGATATTGTGGCTGCTAATTCATAATCTTGTTCAGCAACGGTTTGAACTGGTGATGCACGTGCAGATAATGTTGTTGTTTCTGAATAACCAGACTCATCGTCGGTAATGCTGGATCGATGTTTAAATGAAACATCGTCTTTTAATGGCAAATCGTCAACTTGAATACCATCATCAGCAGCGATCTTCGATGCAAGATGTTCGATTTTGCCATATTCACTGGATAATATCTCAACTTCGCGTACCATGTTTGTAAAGATTTGAAAATATGTCAGCAGAAAATTATACTCGCACTTAATGGCCTTTCGTATTGTATGCGCGTGTAGCAATTGCTTTCTTGAATACGTTTCTTCATCCTTATATATATATGTGCGGAGTGAGGCCTCGTTCGTCTTTTTTCTCTCTCTTTCTAGACGATTTTTTCTTTCTATTATGATGGCGATGATGAGTCATGTATGCTGCTCGTGTCTGCTTTAACGTGACGACAGTTCTCTGCGTGCGCAATTCTAGGACGAGCGCAAAGACTATCATTGTCGTTGTCTTTTTCTTTCCTGTGTTTGAAAGAAATGATTGAATAGAGCTAAAGGTCGTTTTTTCGTCCGCTAGGAACAAGTTTTGTATTTATTAGAACAACTCTCTTCTCTTTTCACTTGATAACCTCGCCTAGGTGTTCTTTCGTATGTAATAGCTCTTCGACGACTTACGTGCACTATCACAGTCATTGCGAAAGGAAAGAAATTCGAGAGAACGCATGTTTTTTGTTTATTACACTTTGAATTCCTGTTACGTAAATCGGTGGTAAACAGTGCAAAGAATCAATGCATGTTCTTTTTTCCTTTCGGACTGTCATGCACTACATTGTTTCTTATCACACCATCGCCACAAGAAAAGAAACAGTAGTGATCGTCATAAAAAATGATGTTTTGATACAAAGTGCACTGGAAAGCATTGATCGTTACTAAAAATGGACTGTATAATTATTCATATTTTCTGCAGTTAGAAGCAAACGAAACAAAAATGCTTACGACAATTAGGTAAATACGATGACGATCGTATCATTGTAAACTAATCAAGCAATAAGTGTCATGAAAGGCAAAAAGAAAAGATACACGTCAGCGATTACTCAAGGATATGTAAACAGTTGAAGTACAAATTTAGGAATAGGGCGTCGAATTCGATCGAAATGCATTCGGAAGATATTTACACAGTAATTATTTCGAATATGAATGGACATTGAAGGTCGCTATTATGATAATCTCTTTTCTGAAAGATTAGAGTACGAAAATCTCCTTAGAGTATTGAGAGTTATGAAGAAGAAAAGAGAAGATAATCAATCTTCTCTCTATTCTTTCGGGAAGCCAGATATAAATCAAATTTGAATATTAGATGAGACTATATCTCTCTTTTATTGGGAAAGAATCAATGAGTACATCATCAGTATTCTCGATGCATTCGATAGAGATCGGAATACAAAATAAAAATGAATCAATATTAGACTAGTATTAATTGCTCTGTCGGAATATTTACAAATTTCCGTTGATTATAGAAGCTGCTGCCATCAAGTTTCCGATTCCTTCAAATCCCACCAATCAGTCGCCTTCTGACTCATCGTCATGTGTTTTTCTTTTCATTAGACACAAAAAACCACATTATATGTACAAAATCGTTTGATATTTTCCACAACAGTCTAGATATTAATCAAGTAACTATTGCATTTGCGAATGTTGATCTAACTGACGTTCATTCATATCGAATGTAAAGTAGAATAGTAATGAAGGATCGGTGAGTGTCAGTGTTCTCCAATCATCTCGAAATACTTGTGGAAAAACTCGACTTCTCTGTGAATGTCTAAATGAACTTTGTATACTTGTTTCGTCATTGTTCGCTGTACTTCTTTGCTATTCTACTACTTTGTTCAATGTTCAGACAATTTTGAGAATATCTGAAGTCAGCGGTCAATCATTTCCATAGAAACCATCTTTATTTAGTCTTCGTTCGATGACAATGACAGATCTTACTGAACTGGCCGCAGCAACTGTTCGGATATTTTCTGAAGCTTTAATGATCGTAAGTATCGAGAGAATCGTTTTCCCCATGATCGATTGTCATTTTCTAGTTTGGAGGTGTTGTGCCATACATTCCTCAATATTTAATGATCAGACGATCGCAAAATGCCGAAGGTTTCTCGAATTACGTTTGTCTAACACTATTAATTGCGAATATTCTTCGTATCGAATTCTGGTTCGGTAAACATTTCGAAACTCCTCTATTGGTGCAGTCCATTGTCATGATTATTTGCATGCTCGTCATGCTTGAACTGTGTATTCGAGTTCATTCGAAGTCGCTTCGTCATCATCTGCCAGTCAACCAACAACTGTCGAAAGATTCGCCATTGGACTATGCGGAGAAGAGATTTACGGATTTGAATATGAATCATTTCTGGAAGTGGACAACGTATGAGACTTTGAAAAATCTGGAAAAGAATCTTTTGTTTTCGTTTAGATTCACAAGTTATTTGCAATTTTTGTCGTTATCTACGTTACTTTTGAGTAAATTCGTTGAGAGGAGAGTCTTCTTATGTGATTGATTGTTTCTTAGGCTCGACAACATGGTTATTTCTTAACAATTCATTCTATATAGAAACAATTGGTTTCTTAGCAGTGTTCTTCGAAGCTCTACTAGGTACACCACAGTTCTTGAGAAACTTTCGGTTGAAATCGACGGAAGGAATGAGTGTTAAAATGGTAAACTCGAGATAGTGCGATCTTTTTCATCTTCGTCTGTCTTTTCTTTAGGTTCTTATGTGGACATCGGGTGATATTTTTAAAACTGTCTACTTCATTCTTCGCAGTGCTCCAAAACAATTTTGGCTTTGTGGGCTGTTACAAATTAGTATTGATATTGCTATTCTTTGTCAAGTTATTCTCTACTCAGATAGATATCGATTACGTAAACCGCAATTTTAATGCAGTCTTAATGTTAACCATGAACGGAGAGGATTTTATTTGAAAAAGATATGTATTTTATGTTTGAAAATTAAAATTAGACCGGGAAATTGACATATCTTTGTCTTTGACTCCAAGTAATGAAGTAAACTTTTCAAGAGAGAATATCGTGCATCGAACGATGTACGAACTTATCTTGTTCTTATCTTTTCTTCTATTTCGTTTCATTTGAAAGAACTGTTTGAATAACGTTATTGAAGATGAAGAAAACTGTCATCGTTTCATCCCCTGGCAAATTAATTATCGGGGGTGAACATGCTGTTGTCTATGGTCGACGAGCTCTAGTCACAAGTATCGGTATACGATTATATATGCAATTAGCTGTGGATGAAAACACTGACAAGCAAACGGAGAAACATCTACTGAATTTCACACTTCACGATACAAATCAGCGTTATTCGATTGATTTGTATGAGTCGTCCGATACTCAAACGATTGAAGTTCAAGCTGTAATTCACGTCTATAATCAATTCAAGTCATTCCTATCCGAATCGGGTGTATTCAACATCGAAGTACGATCCGAAATTCCAATTGGTGCTGGTCTTGGTTCTAGTGCTGCGTTCAGTGTTTGTCTCGTTGGTTGTTTTCATCTTCTTTGTCATGGTAAACTCTGTCTCGAAGACATCAATGAATTAGCATACAGGGTCGAGTGTCTTTTTCACGGTACGCCGTCTGGTGTGGACAATACGATCAGTACATTTGGTCAATCGCTTTTGTACAGTCGAGCATCGAAGAAACACTTGAATTTTCGCCTATCGAATCTAGCTATCATCGATACTGGTATTCCCAAATCGACGAAACGAATGGTTGGTTTAGTTCGATCGTTTGTGGAAAGTAATCCTGAAGAAGGAGAAAAGATTTTAAATGATATTGCAACATGCGTGGATGCGATGGTTGAACATCCGGATGAACTCGATGAATTGTTTCAACGAAATCAACAATTATTAAAACATCTGGGCGTATCGACAGTAGAAATCGATCAGATTGTTGAAATTTTATTGAAAAATAGCATTTCGACGAAGATCACTGGTGCTGGCGGCGGAGGTTGTTTGATTGCGTTGACATCAACATTTACGAAGGAACAAATTTTGGAATTCTTGAAAGATAATCCAGTTAAATCCATCCAATTTGTTGAATGTGGTGTAGAAGGTCTACGAGAAGAAAAAAAATTCCTCTAATAAATCTGTTTTAAAAGCTTTTGCAACTAACATATTAGCTATCTATAAATCTCTAGTTCATTTAGATATGATAAACATTACGTATCTGTCACCTGGAGTTCGAGATTTGCTGCTAAGCGTATCACCTTTTGAGTCCGGTAATACTCCATATGAACCATCCATTGAAGAAATTCGACAGTGTATAGTGATTGATGGTACGGATTGAATAGAAAGATTTTATTGAAAATGGTTTTCTGTATCGTTAGAATCCGGAATCAATTATCGAGAATCCGTTCGCCGATTGGATAAGAGAATATTGCCACAAATTGAAACATTGTTCAAGCAGATGAATGAAGAGAAATTTCGATCTTCTTATGATAATGATCGACATTGTCTATGGCTGACTAATCGAAAAGTATAGTTACATAAGTTCTGTATGGGTATAACTTGGCCTTTCGTTTTGGAGGATTTGTTTCGAATCTTTCATTTCTTGAAAAGCGATCAACTTCATTTGGCTACTCTGCTTTTAACTTGTTTCACAGAACGAAATCTCGGTAATGTAAGTCATGTCAGTAGCTTTTCAGCTGATATTTTCTATAGTCCCCTAATAGTTGCTCCTAACTGAGATAAACACGGTGCCGAATCTCCTCCGGCAGATTGTTGAATCGTCTACTCTCACCTCCATTCTTGGTTCTGATCTGGTGAGTCTAATGCAACTCACTCTTCTAGTTATACTATCTTCATGAAACTGTAGACTATGATCTTACAATTGATAATTGGTAGTCCAAAATCAATTAATTTACGAAATATCTATTGGCATGGATTTGTTCAATACAATGAAGTTTCACCTAAGTACATCAATAATTGACACAACTCATTGTCAATGTACTTTCATAGATTTTCTTACCTTTTGTTATATTTGCTAATACAAATTGGACCGATTATTGATGGAAAAGTAGTGCCTGACAGGCCCTTTATCTCACTGGAACGTTTTGCAAATCATACTTTTCTTCCTGCAGGTAAACGACAATCGAGTTTATACTAACATCATCGTGCTTTCATTTAGATGCCCGTTGTCCGAATGCTGAGACAGCAATTCACCTAATTGAAAATCATCCACTTATTGACAGTGGATTTAAACCGTTACTGAAATCGAGTATTGACTATATCTACAACCAAAACGAGTACGTGAATGAACGTGTATTTTGTATGTACGTTGTCGTTCCATGTGGCCTAGGTATGGTTTGAGTATGATGCTTCTCTTGCCAATTTTCGAACACGTATTACGAAAATTGTTTGTTCAAATTAATAACTGCCCAGAGCGATTATTAACAGCTGAGGTTAGTTCATTCTGTCTTTATAGGTAGTCATAATTCATGAAGCTGTTCGTGTTTTTAGAGCACAACATTGTTCACGACTTTGGATGAAGTATGATTCATATTTGACCAGTGCAACTTTCTTAATCGAGTAGATTTCAGATCTTGACTTGTTGTTTATCAGATAGTGAAGCAAATTGTCTTTGCAGTGAACTAGGCCATGGTTATATGGTATCAAAAATGAACTTTATAAATAAAATGCCGTCTAATGTCAAAGAGTAACTTGTAGGGTCTACTAGCTGATCTGATCACATATCCCGAAGGCGTTTGTCTTCGGTCAAAGTTAAGTCATTGCGAATTCAACTATGAACAACTGCCACGATCGATTGCAGATGCCCAATTCAGTTTATTTTTGGCACTGCTGTATCGATATAATAATCATGTACGTCGTAATGAAATCTGAAACTCTTCGTATGCTTCTTGTCTCTTTTTTTGTCTTTCAAAGCCGGATGATTATGGTCAACGTCTTCTGGATTATGTTGATAATTACAAAGTCTTCTATCATCCGATTGCTATCGCTAAAAACCAAGTGCTATATTTGTTGTTTATTATATTGTTACTAATGATATCGTATTTGAGATGCGTGACTTCGTTGTTGAATTTCAACGAATACCAGAGTGTGCTGCAGCAATCGAAGGAGAAGATGCAACCGAGATTTCCAATTTTCCGGTGAAGTTAATTGATTTTTGGCGATTATTCATCCCGTTAGGTAAGGAAGAAGATGATCCATCGCTTGGACATCTTTGGAATTCATTTAGACCAACTATCTTTATATGACGATATGTCCATACAAACAATCGAAGTATTTCTCAATGAAAATACTTTAAATCTGATCAATCGATATTGTCCTCACAAGGTAGAAATCTATTGAAAGAGATTGTCACTGCAATTTTAGTAATTTAGACAACGACGAATGGGAATAGTGAACAATCTCTGATCACAATCATTCGACAATTGTCTGTTCACATACATCAAGTGTTAACGAATGTCGATACATTTCTAAAAACACGTGGACAAGCTTATCATTCCAAACAGTTACGAGCCAATCAACGTGCTAATTTCGAGCGTTTTATCAATATGTAACTATGAGTCTGTTTTTCATCTATTTCGGATCGGAATTCTATTTCATAGCTACGACGATCTTCATCAATCAGTTTTATTCATCAGTTATTTGAGTTCCACTNTCACATACATCAAGTGTTAACGAATGTCGATACATTTCTAAAAACACGTGGACAAGCTTATCATTCCAAACAGTTACGAGCCAATCAACGTGCTAATTTCGAGCGTTTTATCAATATGTAACTATGAGTCTGTTTTTCATCTATTTCGGATCGGAATTCTATTTCATAGCTACGACGATCTTCATCAATCAGTTTTATTCATCAGTTATTTGAGTTCCACTATTCTCTATTCATTAGACTATATTCGATGTAATGACTCGAGATATTCCTCGTTTTTAATGAAGTATGTAATACTTTAAAATAAGTAATAGTTTATTTCCGTCTGAATGTGTTGTAGAATTTTACGAATATGGTTGACATTTATTGAAAATGCAGTAACATTATCGAGCATAATACGAAACCGATGGGATGAACTCGCTGCATTATATTCAACGGCGATCGATAAATCCAACAAACTCATAGCTAAACTGTGATTTTCTTTCCCTTCATTTTCCATGTTATACATTTTTCTCTTTGACTATTATCTCAACGATGTGGACAATGAAAAACGGTGCTTCTTTCACTTTAAATTCATCTACGAAATGCGCAAAAGAATAAAACACACGTTTTCAACTATTTTGAAGCACGTAGAGACGAATTTTTTGAGAGACTTTCATTCATTTCTTTTGATAACGACCAACAGCGCATCACTACGTAGGTGCAGAAAGAAAAAAACAAGTCTCAAGCAAGATTACTTCCTAGCTTGCCTACCGCACAAACACAGCAAACTTAATGACTGACCAGTTGGGCATTCCGCAACCAGTGTCCAACGCACCGGTAAACATAGCAGAAAGGATGAAAGCACGTATGATACAGAATATACTGCTCATCTGGCTTCGCACTGATACTGATGAAGATAATGAAGCGTGGCTCAATGCGATCGATCAACTACGAAATGTCATCCATACGATTGAAATTTTTACTGATGTTGACAAATGTATCGATTTTCTCACAGATAATTCCAAAGAAACTGCAGCTATGATCGTCTCTAGTTCATTATGTTATCGATTAGTGCCACTGATACATGATATTCCTCATCTTCATACACTTATTATTTCTTCTAAAAATAAAACAGTCGAGAAAGAAGAAGTCAAAAATTGGTATAAAATTAATAGGATTTCCATTGATCGTCATGCTATATTCGAGGCGCTTAAACCAACTGCAAAACACTGTGAACGCGACGCCATATCTATAACTTTTATGCAAACTGATACTCAACAGACCGAAAAGAACTTAGATAAACTTGATTGCTCGTTTATGTACACAGAGATACTGAAAG